>BMAW01112193.1:0-32932 GCA_019974015.1 Nephila pilipes
GCTAAAAATTACATCTCAATGAAATAGACATACCCCATGAACATTTTTAGCAATCACAGAACATATTCATTTATGATATTCCGTGTATTATATCTGAAAAATATTACTGCATCTCTAGTGGTTGCATCGGTTATGAACGCTTATAAATTGATTTTATACCTAAGATAACTGATCCTTACAGATTTCAACTATTATAAATGTGGATAATGCCACATAAGTATAGTATCTTTGAATGAAAATAACTGTAGATCTACTGAAATATATAAGAATTGGTTCTAAATATTTTTTTCTGATGTATGTAAAA
The DNA here is from genome assembly GCA_019974015.1 of Nephila pilipes. Lineage (NCBI taxonomy): Eukaryota > Metazoa > Arthropoda > Arachnida > Araneae > Nephilidae > Nephila > Nephila pilipes. The sequence goes on from BMAW01112193.1 coordinate 305, forward strand.
GGAAAAGAAATATGAAATTTTGTACTAATAAAAGATTATAACTATGGATATGATTTAATAGCCTCTTTATTTTTCTTGAAAATATCTAGTAGGTTTCAGTATACTAAGGATCATTTAGTAATACTATTTTACTGGATGATTCATATATAAGTGTGTATATTAACAAAGCAATATTGTGCAATATGTGCATATTAACAAATAATAGTTTTACGTAATTACAAAAATTATAAATAAAATTATTTAAATTACCACTTTCGAGCAAATGTTGCATTCCGTAACTAAAGATGAATTTCTTTCTGTATTTAGAATTGTTTTAAACTTATATATTTGTAACTTATTTTTAATACTGTTAAGAAAATAAAATCTATACACTTATAGCATTTGGACAATACTCGTAAAGGGAGTACAGCATTTTGAAAAGGAAATTTCTTAGATGCATAAAAACTGCTTTAAATTATTTTTCAAAAATTGAGTTTAACACATATTAAGCTTGCTAGTCTTACAGAAAGAGTAATAAAAATCTTAAATTATTTATTTATTTCTTGAATATTAGTGTTAGATATAATTATAAATTTTGATTTTCAGTACTAAAAGTGTATACGAAATGACATAATAAAGTATGAATTACTGCTCTGAATTTATTGATAGAACTCTATATAATTTACTTCAAATATGAAAACGTATGTGAATGTATACGTACTTCAGTCAAATGACAATGTGAAACTTTGTTGATATCGGATCTGGATCCCATAGATTATTGTTCACAATGCGGCTGCAAGTTCCTAACAATAAATCTCTGGGTTAATTCCGAAAATAAATTAGATATTCACATGAGTTCTTCTATATTTATATTTTAAAATTTCCTTTGTAACTCACATTACAGTAATAACTTGCACTACATATTAAAATTAATTATCATATCTAAATTACAAAACAAAAATGTTAGGAGACCCACTTTTATTGAACGCTTGGCAGGAACTAAAATAGTAAAAAAATCATTTTTTGCACAAGATATGTATGAAATCTTACAGGAATTCAATTATATATACAACCTTTTTCCAATAAATAAAAGCACATTTTTAATAACATTTTTTCACATTTATTTCATGGATTTATGCAATAGAATAAAGTATAAACATTCGTAATATATAATTGTTATAATACAGAATAAAGGGTTTATTGAATATTTATTATAATGAAAACAGATTATCGTTTAGATATCCCTTGCATAAACGTAGATTTTGTATAAAATTTTTAGTTATTATTGCAACTGGAATTGTTAAAACCACTTAAAATTTAAAACAGACTGATGGTTAATTATTGAAGCACAAATATTTAATTTTTATTATTGTCGAATAAGGGAATTTAACTTTTTAATTACTAAAAACAAATATGATAAAACAGTGTTATATTTTAGTATTACTATTATTTATTAGGGAAGAACAATAGTTTTATTTTAAGCCAAAAATAAAATATTTTATATTTGTGGTAGCTGTAAAAACACATCCTAATTTTTTTTTTTTTGAGTAAAATAGTAACGCTCATCTCTTATTGTTTTTATTTGATATTAAAATTATATTCTTTATAAGTAATTATATGATTGAAAAATAATTAAAGTCTTCAAAAAGCAGTCATTATTTTTAAGAAAAAATAAATTCTTAAGATTTACCTATCAATTGATACAAATGAAACTTTTACACAATTTCGTTGATTTAAGTTGATTCTTATGCATAATTCAGAATTTAAAAAAAAATAGATACATTTTTCGAAAGTTGAAGTATCTGACACACTTTAAATTAAATACTGTTTTTTATATATATTATTAATAATTAAAAAAGACAATTTTTTATATGTCCCAAATATGTGTAAACTCCAAAAAATGTCATCCATTAGGAATTGCAATTCTCGCATTTAACTTAAAAACGTATATTTTTTCATTCTCCTTGAAATTTGATCTGAAAACACGTGAATATCTATAATGTTTACAGAAATTCTTATCGTTGTTAACATTTTCATGAAGATTCAAATATGTTTTATGAGTTCTAATGTTTTAAAATATTTTTTATTAATTGTGTTATTACATTATATGCATGTAACTTTTAAAAATAATTGACATATTTCATCAACCTAAAGTTATGGTAAGGTATAATACACAACATTTTATTTCTCATTCGTAATCCAGAAGGAACTGAAGGTTAAAGCATTAAATAAAATAAAATGTTTTCCCTAACACGCTGTTTATAATACATCAGCGATTTATGCTAAGAATTTGAAAATTAAAGGGAACTATTTATCAGTTCTTGGGTAAATATACGAGGTGTGGATATTAATAATGAGATTGAGGCTGCCACAGTAAAAGTACGCATGCGCCAAATGCCAGTGATAGATAGCTGTTTATCGTGAAGCCTTATATTTTGAATGGAGTGCATCTGGTTTCTGTAAACAAATACTTATAGTCGTAGCCTTCGTTCGCATTAGAGATATTTTTTTTGTTTTGCCGAAAAAAGTGATTAGCGTAAAAAGTGAACAACGATTTGTTGTGAAATTTCACATGAAACTTGAAGAATTAACGTTAATAACATATTCAATTTATTGAAGAAGTGTATGTTGACGAATGTTTATCACGTGCACTCGATTTAAAGCGATTGAATCATTTTCCAGAGGGCCGAGAAAACGGTGAAAATGATTCACGCCCGGAATGTTCTTCCACGTAAAAAAAAGTTGATAATATCAAAAAAATATCTGTACTCATGTTGGAGTAGATCCCCCGTTAAGTTTTCGTGTGATTGATGAGACTGTAAGAATTGATAATGAAACTGTACGACTAATTTTATAAAACAATTTATAATGAAAAAATTTTGTTCCAAAATGTAGCGTTAAAATTTTTGCTTTCGAACAACAAAATTCTGGCAGAGATGTTTATACTGGCCCTTTGTATGCAATTGAAAATAACTTCAACTTATTGGAGAAGATAATAAAGTGTGTCGAATCGTTTTACTTTTGATCCTGAAACGAAGCACCAATCCATGTACTGAAAGAGCCCATCTTTAACAAGAGCCAAAAATGCTCGAATGAGCCAATTAAAATGCAAAGCAAAGATGATTTTTTTTTAGATATTCATTGGATTTTGTAAATTCACTGGTTTTGGTAAGCTCTATCTTTAAATCAACAGTACTATTTTCACGTTTCTGCTGTACTGCGGGCAAGAATAGAGCGGAAACGATCCTAAATGTGGAAGAACAAGTAATTCCGCTTTGTTTGTCAAGAGAATTTTATCCAAATACAGCATTCCAGTGTTAGCTGATTCACCTTATTCGTCAGTTCAGCGCTGGATTCGCGCAGAGTGTTGTAACGATAAAATAGGGGTGTATATTGAAGTTGATCACAAGTCAATTATGTATGACATCAAAATAAAATGTTTTATAGCATCATTCACGTAATTTATATATTAGCCACATCTCTAAATTACATTTATATAATTTATTTTTATTCAACTTTGAGATATTTATAATTATTAATCATTATCTAAATCATAGATTTCTGTAGGTTAAGGTGGTTTTTTGCTTATGAATGACTAAAATTCAAAACTCGTCGAAGAGGTGTAGGAAATAACATTCTAATCTGTAGACATCCTTTATGCATACGCTACAGAAATTTGGAAACCTACTAATTTTCACGCATCAACCACTTTACATGACACATATTCCTGCTTAAAAATAGATTGAAACCTTATTATATGTAAGATTTTTTCTCAATGAAACCAGAATTAATGCTTTAAATGAAAGGAAGGAATAAGTGTTTCTTATTTTTCTAATGCGAAATTTGAACACAAAGCATTTATAATCAGATATTAATGTTACATATATTTTGGCCAAATTTTTTTTTGAATTTGAGAATTTCAGCTAAATGCAGCATCCCAATGTTAGATCATTCAGCTTATTCACAGGATCTCGTGCCATGGGACTTTTATCTTTTTCCTAAGTTGAAATCTGTATTAAAGGGTACAATAATTGAATCACCCAAAGAGGAAGCGTCCTGCATCTTGAAGTAGCTGACAGAAGACTTCTAGCACTGTTTCGAATAATTAAAGATTAGCACGGAACGTTGTAGTGTTAGAGAAGGGATATACTTTGAAGGTAACAATAAATGAATATATGTATGATAACAAAATAAAGTATTTTTTCAGCGTTATTCGCGAAATTCACAATAGCCTCTTCTCGTAGTAACAATATTACTTCTTTTTTTATTGAATATTAAATATTAATAGTTATTAGTTACTATCTGAATGATAGATTTCTATGGGATTAAATATTTTTTTTTTGTCTATGAATAACTTAAATTTAAAACTCGGTCAAGAGTTGCAGGGAATAACATTCCACTCTGTAGACATCCTCCCTACAGATGCTAAAGATATTTTTAAATTACCGATCTACACGCATCTACCATAATACGTGACACATATTCCTGTTTCAAATGAAAGTATGAAACATTATGACATGTATTTTTTTCTCAAAACTCCGAGATTACTGTTTTAAATGAAACGAATCAATAGATATACTCATGGACAAAAAATTAGCGCACGAAGAAGGGGTCATCAAAATGAAACGAAATTTTACATACGTAATGACTACTTTAAAATATGAAATTTGAACACAAAGCATTTATAATCAGACATTAATGTTACATATATTTGTGCGTTTATGTTTAGCGTTATAAGACCTTTTCAATTTACCAGTAATTCAATTGAAATATTTTTTCAGAACTTTCATTATATATAAATATATATACTTATATCAAGTGTAGCAATTCTTTTAGTTTGGGGATTACTTTATAAAAACGGAAGCTATCGGGTGGTAGCATCCTTTGAAAAGATAGCTTTTATAATTACCTTTGTATATTAACAACGTCATAAATTATGCCTTAAAAATGAATAAATATAAATTAAATTAAATTGGGGCAGTTGTATATAGTTCATTTTTTGTGTTAATTTTAAATAATCTATAGTTGCAAGCATATTTAATTTTAGAAACTGTTTGATGAGACCCTCTAACACATTTTTACATTTTTTTTTTAAATCAAGACTGAAATTGTTTTTAGACTTTCTATAGAGCCTACAAGTTGAAGTCTGTCAAGGAATAGCTATATTTACTTTTGTTGGTCTTCAAGCATGAAAAATGTTTCTTAAAGTCTATATATAATCCATTGAAAAATTATTATAAAAAAAATATAAAAAAAAAAAAAAAATTCGTTTACACGCACACGCACACACACACACACATATATATATATATATTTGTGTGTGTAAAATTTTTTTAGAGGACAAATGAATAATTCTATAAAGGATTAATTATAAATAAAATATAATAATTTTGGAAAGGTCAGAGTATTCTATACCAATATTTATAATAAAAATCTTTAAAATATTCTTAATGCTCCTTGTTGTGGTACTCTTGCCAAAGATAACGAAAGTAATGTTTTCCATCCTTGTTTTGGGACATGCTACCTATTCTCCTTTCGGAAGAGGGATAATTTTTTGAAAAGAAATATTGTTATTACTCCGCCAATCATCAAATTTGGACGATGATTATTTTAACCACTATTTTTTTTAAAAAAAATTCGCATTGCGTTGTAAAAAAACTGTTAATTTAATATCCACGCTTGTTTCATCAAATAACTACGCAAGGTGCGAAGTCTGAAAGTTTTCAAAATGAATATAATTAGTTCGACACCGTTTTCTGGAGTGTATTCAATATTTTTTGGAATACTTTTTACTTGGCATCTAGTTATCACTTTAGTGTTTGAAATATATCTTATAATTTATTATAACAGATCTCTAAAGCAAGAAGAAAGCATGTAAGATATATCAGTTGAATAACAATAAAGCTTTACTAATATTAACTTTAAATGTAGTATATTTAAAGAAAAAAACTATTTTGCATTATTTAATCACTTTTTTGTGTTTTAAGTGAATAACTGTTTTTAATTAATACAGTTTGACACGTTTTCGAATTGAAATTGTATAGGAATTTTTGACCTATAGAAGTCACGTATGATTAAGATACACCTTAACTTCGGGCCAAGTAGAGGTAAATTTCTCACTGATTTCACTAGATTCCAATTTTAAATAACTTTAACTTCAACTCGATAGAACTGCCTTTTTATTATAAAAATTATATTAACTTTGATTTTTCCCCTAATAGCCGAGAAAGGAAAAGTTATTCATACGTGCTGGCATAATCTTCAAATTTATGTTTTATTAGTGTCGTATCAAACTTAGTATTTCGTCGAATTGTTGTGTGGACTGTGAACTGGTTAAATAAGAAATCAATCTTTTGCAACGCTTAGCCTAGTTTATTAGTGCTCCACTTTTGTTGGGGTGCAGCTATCAACTGAACATTTTACAAATTTGTACAGAGGGCGCTACAATGCTCTGATGACGTAACATTCCTCCCGACGTTGAAATATACAATATTTCAAAAAATATACTTAAAAAATGTAATTTGCTACATAAAGTTTGCAAATATATAAATGAAATAATTAGAAATAAACACAATATTCACCAATAATAAGAAATACAATATTCTAAGCATAAAAAAAAACATTCTAAGAATATAATATACATTACATTGCAATTTAATTTACATGATTATATTTTATTGGTAAGAGACATATTTTTGAAATAGAATGTGTGAGAACTCCAGTTGCAGTGTTTAGTTCAACCACTCTGACTTTACCGTCATTTCCATAAATAATTTACAAAATTCTTGTCATTGCCCATTTACAAGGAGGCAAATAATATTCTTTTAATATCACTAAACATCCTACATTAACATTATTTTTTTAAAACTGCCACTTGTTTCTGTGTTGAAAATGATTTAGATAATCATTCTTCCAGCATTTTCAAATAACTTGAACAAACCTTGTTGTATACTGCCGCCTAGATAGCCTATTATCTGAAATATCTAAATTTTCGTGCTTGGGTATGGATCTGATAGGTCGACCAATTATAAAGTGTCCAGGAGTTAAAATTTCATATTCATTAATATTATTTGACAATTAGACTAATGGGCGTGAATTAAGGATACCTTCAATTTGAATTACTATTGTCTCGAATTCTTCGAAAGTTATTTTACTATTAACTAGAGTTCTATAGAGATGGTGTTTGAATGACTTTACCCCTGCCACCCATAAACTCTCAAAATTAGGAGAGCGAGGAGGGATAAATTTCCACTGGATCGCTTCTGAAGTAAAATAATTTGCTAAGGTCTCGTTTTCGTTACAAGTTAATTTTATGAAGCTATTTAATTCTGCAGCTGCTCCTCTAAAATTAGAAGCCTTAACAGACATTAGTGTTGAAATGAGGCCTCTGTGGGAGCATAGTCTTTTTAGGGTTACAATAAATACTTCAGTTGCAAAAATCTACCTCAGAGCTTAAAAATGGCGCACTTGGAGTTATTCTCTCTGATGGCAGATTTCCCTTTATTTGATCCACCCCAGTAGGCTTCTGTCTAAAGCAACCAATATAATCATGTACTGTTTGCCTTGCAATACCTTTGCTATTAATGGGCCAAAACTGCATTCTAATTTGATGTACTAAATCCTATGCACCAATATGAAAAAACTTCTTATGAAAATGCGTAAAATGTAATTTAGTAAATTTATGTTTACTTGGTAAAATTATTTAATGTTTTGCTTCAGCATTATTAAACCTTCCACCAACTCTGAGTAAATAATTCTTCTAAGAAAGGATCTAAAGTCCTTAGCTTACTTGATTTTTAAACACCTTTACCTTTTTACAAAGAATCGATTCCTACTTTAAATTCATTTAATTGTGCTATTCTAGCTAAAAAATCAGTACTTTTCTTTTACCTGTTGCTGACAAATGTTTTGAATTTATGAGGCTCAGTCTTAATCCACGCTGAAGCGATTGTTGAGTCCGTCCCCAACCAAATTTTATCAATAGGTAATTGTAGAATTGGCACAATTTTTTTGACTAATCTCGATAGTAGTAAAGCTGCAAACAGTTCCAACCTGGGTATGGTGAGTGTTTTTAAAAGAGCCACTCTGAACTTGCTGCATAATAGTCTAGTTTGAGAATGTCCAGATTCGTTGAAGCATTTAATGTAGACAACAGCAGCATAGGCATGTTCTGATGCATAGGAAAATCCATGCATCTTAATCCGTACTGTTCCAGGAAGTAGAATACATCTTGGGATTTTGAAGTTATTTACTTTCGACAATTTTTGATAACAGTCCTTCCATTCTTCCCTAGCATCTGATGGTAGCTGTTCACACCAATCTAATTTTATTTTCCAAAGTCCTTGTATAAATATCTTCACCTTCGTAACGATGACTCCAATCAGGCCTAAAGGGCATAGAGTCTTGCAATTTCTGAAAGTACATCTCTTTTTGAAAATTTGACTTTGTCATTAATCTTTACCTTGTATGTAAGACAATCCAAGTTTGGATCCCATAGTATACCTAATGTTTTCACTGGAGCATCCTGAATTTCCTTTAAGGGCAATTGAACTATAAATCTTACCGTTTTATCTCTTTTATAATTTCTAACAAAATGTTCCTCTCAATAAATTTCCTCTTCACTTTTCGTAATTTCTTTAGAATCATCTGGAAGTGATTCCAATACAAAGAACTTCTTTACTTTTGCATCTAAGCTTGGTTCACTTATTAAACAACAATTGGTTTGCTTTTGTGTCTGAGGAAGGGTACCTGTGACTAAATAGCCAATCTTTGTGTTTTGTAAAATTACGTTTTCATCCTGCAAATAATATTGCTCTGGATTTAAAATTTCAAAAAATAGTTCACTTCATATCAATATATCAATTTGACCTGGCATATGGAAATTAGAATCTGTCAGCTCAATTGAAACTGGAATAATTAAATCAGCTCTATTTAATTTCGATACAGGAATCACATCGGTAATTTTAGGTAAAAGTGAAAATTGCACATTGCGTGAAAAGGTATAATCTCGATTTGAAACTTCAATATTAACTGAATACTTCGCGGATTGTGTAATTCTGTTAATGCCTGTTATTGATTGATTTGCAGACCTAAATTTAACTCCTTGCGATATCTTCTCTCACAATACATAATGTTGACGCGTTATCTAGTGATCCTCTTAAGGGGACTTAGTACCTTTGCACATTTAAAAATTCAATTTTTCAAATTTGTTTTAAAAAAAAATAGTGTTGAATGTTAGGAGCATTTTGAAGCAAACCGCGTCAAAATCCGACATTTATTACGCCCTGTGCAACAAAAAATGTAAATGTCTAAAGTGGCTTGTTCTATGTAATGCAATGTAAACAAACCTCTTTTTTTCAGTTTGTTATTTTCACACTTTCCCACAGGATTAAAAAAAAACATTTTGCATGCAGAGCTTTAAAATTTTGTATGAGTGTTATGCTTTTAGATCTTTATTCTGTGAACCTCAATTTTGTTAATATGATGATTAAATTTTATTTTATAACATGATACATGAAGAAAAAGTTACTAAATACGGACGTGATAACTTTTTTTAATTTTTCAATTTTTCTTAATGTAAGAGAAATTTAAAATTTGAGGTTTACAGAATAAGACCATTATTTAGCTTTAATTTGTTATAAAAATAATGGTTCTACTGTACATCTTTCAAGTGTTATCTTGTGGGTAACGTAAGGTAAGCTAATTTATTTTTTTAAATTTTTGTACGCATATTTCGTGTTGTATAAGAAAATATATTAATTTAGTAGCAAAACTTGACCCAATAATTTAAACTATACACTTTATTATACAAACTGGCAAAGTTTCATATTGAAATGAGCAAAAAGATTTATGAAGAATCGAAAAAAGTTTGTTAAAATGTTCTACTTTTGAATTCGAAAGGTACTAAGCACCCTTAATTTAATTCTATATCCCTCAGCAGTTTTAATCAAAACCACAAACGTATTTAATAAAACAGAGACGCATTCTTCAATAATGTCACGCCTCATTTTCTTTATTCGTGTACAGAGGCCGATACAAAATTTATTCGCATTTAAAACATTTATTAAAGAGTAAAAATTGTTTGTGAGCATTACAAATTGTGAAATTAGAGTATCATTACATAAACGTTGAACTTTACATCAAATTCTGAGTTACTTGCGATTCAGCGAGAGTGATTGAAAACCCTTAACATTAGAATTATCGAATGTCAGTCATCTATGACCCAAAACAATTTTTTTTTTGTTTCAGAATTGCATTTCAAAATTAAGCTATCTAATTTATTTCAATTTTGCTAAATATTTAGTCTAATACCTTAAAACGAATTTAGTTCAATTTCAAGGAATACTTTTTTATATTTATATTATGTCTTTATATCTAGAGCTACCATTAGGTTCATAACTAAACCGAACAAGATAATAGCCTTTTCTTTTTTTTCAACCAGAATTTCAACTCTATATTTTTTTGTATCATAAGAATTTTATAAGGAAATGTATTGTATCTGTTTTATGCAAAGGGATGAGAATAAAAAAAGGGTGTGTCTTCACATTTGGCTTGCACGTGTTAGGCAGATGTGTGAGCTGTCGTGAATGCAAACTATTGTATCTATGTTTTGGAATGTTGTAGAATGCTCTTATCTATGTTATGGGCCAGAAACTAAGTGAAAATAATATTTTCCCAGTTGCAAGCTTATCAGAAGGATAATCACGAATTAATGATACGAATTAATCATCACGAATTAATGATATTTCAGTTTTGCTCACGTTTAGTAATGTCACCCAGCAGAATAGGTCTTTCGGAAGAAGGAGCTTCGAAATTCCTAAAGGAACTTTCAGAAAATGATTATTGTAATAAGAGAAAATAAAATTGATACTTATAATGAAAATTTTGCTAAAAAAAGAAAAATTAAACATTTTGGAAAGTATTCATATAATTTCATCGTTCTGAATCTTATTCAAGTGACAGTGAACTGAATGAAAATATTTTAAGTAAATGCATGATAGGAATTCATAAAACAACAAAAATTTGTAACAGTGTTAAGTAAAAAAATGAAAATAATAAATTAAAGCAATCACTTCTGCATTGGGATATGGAAGAATTGAAAAATGGAACTATGTGGCAAATAAATCAGCAAGGTTCAGTTTTTCTTGTCGATAACCTATTCAAAATATTCTAAAATAAATATTGCTAATAGTAGTCCTATCACTTTCTGGACACTTTTTATGAATGATAAAATTTTGAATAACATAAAAATATGAATAGAAGTTGAAGCAAAATCAAAACTAAATTATGAATCCTGTTTCCGAGAGTATTTCTCTCGGAAACAAGATTCATTTATTGCAATACTGTATAGATGAGGAGCGTTAGCTGAAAATGAGATTCCCATTACTATACTTTGGTCAAAGACTTTGGGCCATAATTTTTTCCCTTCAAAAATTAGCCGAAACAGATGTCCAGAAATCATGTGATATATGCGATTTTACTTAAGAATATCAAGATAAGATTGATTGAAAGATGTTAAATTTGCTGCAATATCGGATGTTTGGAATATATTCATAGAAAATTGTCTCATACCTTAATTAACAATAACAAATTAATTAAATTAATTAAAATATGTTATTTAAAACATATATTTAAATTAGTAACTAACATACTTTCTTTATATATATTTCGTTCAAATTTTCAATCGTTAATAAAATACATTTTATTCATCCACTCAAGTTCAAATACCTTTTTTTAAACTTGTAGTGGATGAAACTTGATGGTAATACAGTTTTTCAAACATTAATTCATTTAATTAAATTTAATTGGAGAAAATGCAGTTTAGCCCAACCGCTTGGTGTGATTTTAAAAATTGCCAAACTTGGAAATTTTTTTTGGCTGAACGTTAAATCCACGAAATGGACCTGGGTAGTAACATTTGGCAAAATACTGCCAAGTAACTCCTGTTACCAAGGGTGGTTGGGCCAAACTGCATTCGATCCATTTAGTTTACCGGATGAATTGAGAAACAAGCCAATGCTTCTACTATGTCATTTGTCTTGCTATGGCAAAGTTGGTAGAGCGACGGCCACGAATCTTCATGCCATCGGATTTAATCTCGTTGAAGCATATTTTTTTTTATTTGATTTACGAATATTTAATTTTTGTTTTAAATAGGAGAAAACAATTTCTCTTATGTAAGATATTCTGCTTGAAAAAAATTATGTCATATGTATATACATTTTTATATTCATTGTAATTATTTAATAAAAAAGTAACTAAAATAAAAAAAAATATCTTTGTTGACTAAAGTAGGAATTGACTTAAATTTTTTTTTAAAGTTTACTTGTTACATTTCATTTAAGTTATATATTCTGCCGAAATCATAAAGTATGTATTTTGCAATTAAAAAAAAAATTAAGATAAATTCCTATTCACTAAATTTCTTATTCTATAATATTCTAGTAGCCAAATTTAATAAATCATTAATTAAAAATCGTTAATATATCATGAAATACTTTATTTTCTGTCTGTATTATCATAAGAATTGAGAATAACATGACTGAGGTCCACGGGTTCGACGGGACCCACCTCGGTAGTTCTAGATATACCAGAAATACGGTAATTCTAGTGTTGATATTAATATATAGAATGAAATCTTATGAGAGATAGTTTCAGGAATATAAAATATTTCTTGTTAAATAAAGTGAATGTTGATCTTAAAATTATTAAAAACTGTAATGATTGAAAAATGTTACTTTTTTAATGTATTCCCATTGATAGGATTAAAATCAATTATTTAGTCCAAGTTTACAATTTCATTTTTCTAAGTTAGCAATGATAAAATGTCATATTTTGATATTGATCTTTCTATTTTTATGTATGTCTTATGTAATGAAAATAAAATAAAAAATATTATTAAATATTAATAATCAAAATCTGCATTTATATTTTTTATATCAGGTTTACATTTTGGGGAGCATATTGCATAAATCTTCTGCTTACCATTTAAAAATTAATTTCTATAAAATTCAAATAATTTATGATTTTTACTTCCCATAGTATTAATAAAAGTGTTGTAGAATTCTTAATGTATTTGAGAATTTATTAGAATATGGGACTTAATCCTAAACATTTGAGTAAACATTAATCAACAAATATCTCTATGGCGAAGCACATTTGTTTAAAATTATAAAATGAATTTTTAAACATAACTTTTACCTAATTCTAATAAGAATACACTTATGGAATGAGAGAGAAGCTCACTGTAAACTAAAATAGAGAAATAAAAAAGTTCGAAATTTGATTCATTTTAGGGTTTTAGTTTAAATGCGCGAAATGCATCATAAAAATACACATTAGAAAATGCTTTTAAGATTTGCGAAATCCTGAAAAATTCATAATTGCTTAGTAATGAATAATTTTAAAAAGGCTTCAAAATTTAGCAAATGAAACTAGCCACATTCAGAACGTTGCAATAACCACAGCTTTTTCGAAAAAGAATTTTAAACGAGTATAAATTAAATCATTTCTAGGCGGTTAATTTTTTTATACCAAAGATTAAATTAAAAGGAATTTCAGAATATATTTTGAAATAAGTGAGAAATTGTCTAGTTAATTTTTAGCGCATAACTAAATCCAGTGTAATTCCAATTGGAAAAAATAAGCCTAACCTGCCTACAAATTTATCAATAAGAACTTTTTCCTACTCTTCAAAATCAAGAAAAATCACAAAACTAGATATAAATGCAATTGCCTCGGTATAAAATTTAAAACAATTGATTTTACATATACAGTTGGTGATGTTTCTTGGAGATTTGAATTGGTAATACAAATGATCAAAACATTCCCCATTAAAAGAATTATAGACACTTTCACCGTTTTTCGCGATTCAGTCTTAATATTCGGTACGATGTATGCAGTGCGAAGAAAAGTGAAAATTGGCGTAATAAAAAACCAGTTTATTACGCATAAATTAAAATGTTCTTTACATTCTTTTCAATACTTAGTATGTTTCGGAATATGGAGACATATTTCATGGTACAATTCATCTGTATGATTCACTTATTATATAAATATTTAGTATTGATAACGATGCTATATATATAAAATATGAAATTGAACACAGGTTATGAATATTTACAATAATGAAAATTAAAATTAATTTAATACTTCCGCTTACAATTAACGCACCGTTACAGAAACCTCAGGTTTTAATACATCCTGATTTGTTTTTCAATTTAGCATGTACAAATAACATGTATGAAATATACTTAAGAGAAGCAAATTATAATCACTAAACAATTACAAGTAATTGCTGAAAGGAATAAAAAAAGTTGTATATTGAAAATATTTCAATATCTTTAAAAAGGTTTTATGCATTTTAATTTAATACTCTGTACAAAAATTTAGGCTTCTGATTCCTGTGGAAAAGGAAATAAGGATACATAATAATAATTTATTTTTAGATACTGAATAAAACAATGTACAAGTTTGATTTTCAAATCACAATATATAGTGGAAGGAGTATCTTAAAGTTTCATTTTTACTGGTAAATAAGTGAGAAATATATAAAAAATATTCTGAATAAAATTCCAGGTAAAAAATAGGTTAATATGGGTAAATTTATTTCTGAGTATTATTGTATGATTAATTACATATTTTTAAAAATTATAATTATTAATTTTTATTGATTTAAATTAAGTTAAAGCTGTACATTGAAATAATTGGAAATACGAGAAGGATACAGTTCAGTCTGCTGAGTTCTACCATGACACCCTGCAAAAGGTCAAAAAATTATGCAGGAAATTTAGAGATTTAGATGAAGACTATATAACATATGTAAGAACACTAAATGAGAAAAAATATTCTTTTTCGATCATTATTAAGTATGAAATAAAATATACGATATCCCTTTGTATTATCAAATTTGTGAGAAAGCGTCTTATAGAAATTTTATTAGTTACAGTAAAGTTAACTATATGCGTCGAAGACAGTACATAACGTAGTGAATTAAATTTAGCTACCCATTGATTTTCTTGTTTTAATTGTTTATTCATACGCTTCTCAATGTTTAACATGTTTAACAACTTTTAATAATAATTAAATTATTCGAATAGCAAAATTATTTCAAAAGATCCGATATATGATATTAATAATTTTTAGTGCATTGTCATTTTAATACCTTCGGTATTCTGTATGAAAAAGTAACCACTCTTAATACAACTGCTTAATAAGCTAAAAAAACTTAATAAAAGTAATGCAATTGTTTGAATTTGGACTACAACATAGAATGATAATTATGTTTCGGGATTAATATCCAGATCTGACTATAGTATACTAACCTTTTGAAAATATGATACAGAAAATTAAAAAAAATGCTCAAAAAGAATAAGGTTTGAATGTGTAGTTTAAATAATGATAAATAAGCAATCGTTTCTACAATGCATGAAATGAAACGTTGTAACAAAATCTAATTTCATTCAGAAATGGAATTTTTACATTTTCCAATTTCGTAAAATCTCTTTTGATGACTTTTAAATTACTATAATCGTTTTAAGTGTAGAGAGTTCTAATTCAAAGGATACAATATAATTTTTACTATGCTAATTTTCGCATGGATTCAATAAAATATTTTAAATTGCATAATAACCTTTTTTAGGAATTTACTTTCATTCACTTCTAAAAATAATAAAATTAGACATAAAACGTATTCCTTTTTTGTTACTTTCTGATAAATCAAGCTTTATTTAACATTATTGCAACTAAGTATTCAGATTAAATCTATCTATTTGTCAATTAACGGACCTCAAAATTAATTTAGAACATGATCTCTAGTTACTTGTAAGAATCGAAGCTAAACAGAATTTTACAGTGACTACGGATTTTAATACTTACCCTAGCTTCTCGTTCTGATTAAAATGTGATTTTTCTTTTACAGATTTTCAAAATAAATGGAACAAAATTAAAAACAACATAAAATAAATTATGTGTAGCAATTACATTAGATACTTTTGGTGATACCTTTACTAAATCCAATGAATGTAGTTACTCGTGGCATTAAACAAATCATTCAATTTATTGATAGAATTCTTCCAATAAATTTGAATTTAAAACGCATTATATTAATTAGAAATTTTATCGTAATAAAAATACCGAAAATAAAATAATTTTACAATTTACAAGACCTTATACAATCTAAAGCACAAAAAATAGCATTTATACTTCTATCTCTTCATCTTAGAACATAAGAAAGAAAAATAAGTAAAAGGTGATTCTTTGCAAATAATAAAAAAAAAAAAAATATTCACAATAAATCGGGTTTTTTTGTTGTTATTCAATTAAATTTAACGTTCAAATACGTACAATGAATAAAAGTCTGCAAATGTGTCTCAAGAGTTTCCTAAATTGTCAAAGGAATTCAATATTCTAGGATTAATTGAATAGTTTTCAAAATAATAATTTTTTTCTTTCTCCTCTGTATTTCCAATGAAAAATTGTAATATTAAATTTCTTCATATTTAAATTATTTTCACTGACCATAAATACGATAATACAAATTTAAAATAGCAATTAAAGAATATTATAACATCATAATAAATTCTAAAACTTAGTTTTATTTATTTAATTTTAACATAAATGAAAAAAAGCTATTCAATAGTTTCATATTAAGCACAAGTTTTACATTCCTGAAGGTGTGCCTGCATTGCTTATAAATTTTGTCGAGCAATTTTATTAACTCTAAAAATTGTGTATTCAGAATATTTGACGTTTCCTAATGCTTTGGTGGAATATTTTACTAGTAATTATTTCAAAGTTTCTTCTATATATTTTTGAATGCGCATTGAATTTTATTTGTAGGCTGTCAATAAATATTTAGTGTATTCTTATGTATAAAATGTCTGTAACGCTTCCTATTCTCTAACTAAAAGAGTGCATATTTTTAAAATAAAACAAAACTGTTAATCACACAAGATATTTTTAATTTCATATTAATTTCATGTTTACTTCTTGTATTTCGTTTTAATTTCATGTAACCTCAAATATTTTCATATAAAAGGGAGTTGTGTAATTTCTGTCATATTTTAAGTACATGTTGCTCTTGAAGAGAGATTAATTTTAAAAATATTATAGCTTAAATTGATACAAATTTCTAATACAAGCAGATTATACTAATAGTTCTCTATATAATACACATATTGGCAAAAAGTCAACATCAGATTAATCGAATAAAGTACTCTTTCGTTAGTTGATTCCGATATTAAAATCATTGAATTTTTTTGTAGAAAACAGCTGATTACTTTACCATACAGAGTCATCAGAACAAATTATCAGTTTAAAAAGGATAAAAGCTTAAGAGTTACTGATACAGAGTACTTTTGGGCTGAAGTAATGAAAAACTGCATTAACTTGTTTTGTTTTAGTATGATACTGAACTTAATTACTGTTATTATATGTTCCGATATGATTAGTTTGTTGCTCTAATTTGCACGCATGAATTACGAAAACTCATTTTACTACTAAATATAATACGGAAACCTGAGGTACAAGCCTGAATTTCAGTTCAGTTGGGGGATATGTAATCCCTTTTGATTTAAAATTTTGTCGCATCGATGAAAATATTGAGATTTGAATCAATTCTTACACTGGGAAATTGAATAACGCAGAAAAGCTCGATCTTTCAAATGTGTGTTAAGAGCTTCTTTTGGAGTGATTATTCAAATAGGTACATATGTTCTTTATATAAATATCAGAAATTCAAAACACTTTATGTAGTTTTTTGGATTTAAGTTATTCATTACCCGATATAAATGGTGGAAAGACAAACTTATTTTAAGGTACTAACTACTTTAATCTCAATGAAATTTTGATCAATATGATAATATATAATCATAATTAGATTTATAAACTTTTTTAGGAAATGCCATAAGGTATTGCTAATATTATACTTTCCTAAGAAATCTTTATATAATTTTAAATTTATGCATACGAAGTTTTTTTTTTTTTTTTTTTTTGTGCATTTTGTAAAGAAAGAGATAGTTATACCAGTAATTATGTAAATAAATTTTCAATATATTTCTAATCCTCATTGAGTTTGCTTAAGTGTGGCATATGTAAGACTTGAGTGTAAAATATTGATATCAGGAACTGCAGCTCATTCTCTATTGAGGAGAGCGCAAATTTTCAATATAGTATATTTTACCAAATTAAATTCATTTAAAATTTTTAAAACCTCTGTTATAAAGTTATATTGTCCCTCTATGTTCCATTTCGTTTTATTAGCAGGTGACTTGAGAATGTAGGAATTTACAGCTGCAATCTACACATTATAATATCTGACATAATTTATCTTGTAAAATGTTTCAATTAAATCCATGCAGATTATTCTAACTTAAATTTAAACTCTACAATTAGCCTCATCAAATGAACGGCAGTTTAAAGAGTAGTATTAATAATAATTTATCCTAAAAAAACAAAGGGTATAAACTATACATATTTAAGGGTTATAAAAAACTTTCAAATAACTAACTAAATAAACTTTCAAAATTTTCAATTTGAATATATATATATATATATCCGGGTTAAGGAAATATTTTTTTTTCGGAAACCTCTAAATATAAACGTAAGTTGGCATCTTCTACAATGATTTCTTTTATGAGTTAGCTTTCTATTTCAAAAATAGCACAAATAAAAAAAATGGCTTAAAATGAACAAAAATAAATTAAATAAAATAATGATAATAACATATAAGTTATTTTATGTGGTAATTTCATATAATCTATAGTTGCAAGTTAATTTTAGAATCGATTTGATAAAACAAATGCACCCTATCACACTTTTCTAATTCAATTTCTATGTCTAGATTTTTATTGATTCTTGAGACTCTCTTCACAAGTTGCAGCAAGTCAATATGGGTCAAAGAGTATCTATATTTCATGTAGGTGATCGGTAAAAAGATATAATGTTGCTGGAAATCTGTATGTATATGAAAATATTTAGAAAAATTTCTCTGAAATTTTCACCATACATAGATGTTATTCAGCAGAAAAATATTTTACAAAAAATAAAAAAAAGTAGTATTATAGAACTAAACATTTCTTTCACAGTCTGATTTAACTGTATATCAATAAGCTGCAGCTGTAACTTCTCAGGAGCTGTGAGCACTAATGGGAAAAGAAAGAAAATAAAATTTAAGCTTAATTTTCCACTGAATACTCAATGAATTAATTTTCCATTCCAATAACGAATTAAAAGAAAAAACGATTTACGCACGAAAGATTTCCAGTCTGAAAATATGGACCAGTGAAGCTGTTAATTCACAACTTACTGTACGATTCATATTTTTTAACGTCAGACTAAGAAGTAAGAAGAAGGCAGTTCACGATAGATATCATTGTTTTTAATCATGGTCAAATAACAACTGTGACTGTAGAAATATCACACCTCATCCCAACTTCCACGCACGTAAGGGAGGAATTTGGATAATTCATTTTTTACGTAACTCGCTACCACAACTTCGAGGAATCTAAGCCGCCTGCGTGCTTGCAATCATAACAAGTAGGTGAACTCGACTTCAAGAGTCGATTTGCAGATCAATGCTTTAATGGCAACATATATAATTCCTTGCTGATATTACAGCTGACATTGGTAGTCATTCACATTTTCACTCCTAAACAAAAAATTGTTAGGAGGCTAACTACAATGAAATACGTAACAGTAGTTACCTCTACAAGATTGCTTCGAGTACAAAACATACCCACAGAAATAAAAATCTCTTAGATATATACAACGATCCCCTTTTAAAAGGTACGCATTCAAAAAGAACTTAAAATAGCAGCTGAACACATGTCAACAAAGCATTGATGTGAAAAATATAAAAGTTATGTTATAGAATAAAGAGTGGTTATGTGTATTTATAAAAATGACAATGGACCATAGTTTGCCTGTGTCCATAGCCTGAAATAGAATGTTTTTTTGCAAACTCTTTGTTACTTCCTACACAGTTATTTGTTAAAAACCTATAAAATGTGATACACAAAGATAAATATTAGGAGAGATAAATTTTGGTTAAGTAACCTTTATTTCGTTATTGAATAAAGCGAGTATCACTGTTTCGATAATTAAAATGAATTATAATTGGAAAGTGCAATTTTTAATATAACTGGATAACTTAGACAAGAATAAAAGCACTTCTTTTATGACACATTTAAAATGTATTCACTTTTGCGGAAAAATGTGAGTGATACTTTGGCATTGATCTTTTTATATCCATGCATCAGTATAGTAAAAAATCGAATTAATAATAATCTTTGAGGTTGAAGTTTAATTCTATTGCCATCTAGAGCGCGAAGATCTCTTCTTCCCTGAATCTGAATAAGATGAAATTGATATAACACTTGTTGAATGAGATCCAAGCGTGTGAGAGTGGCTATTGGAGAAGTTTGGAAATCTATTGCTCTGTAATTGTTTGTTTTTGAAGCGGTCAAAAAGATGGGGATGTGAATTTCAGCTATTCGCGGTTTTCTCTTAACTAACCTTGGGGATCTTAACTAAGATTGATTACTGGGAATAAAAATTTATTTTTAACCAAAAGGAAACGTTATTAGGCAAATTAGAGGCAGGTAGAAATAAAGCGAAATTGTTTAGATAGAAAATTATATAAGCAAAGTGAAATTAAGACGATAGATTTCGAGTTTCACTAGCATTGAGTATATGCCTGAAGGGTGGTAGATGAGATCAAGAGTTGTTACGGGTGGTAGATGAGATCAAGAGTTGTTACGGGTGGTAGATGAGATCAAGAGTTGTTACGAGTGGTAGATGGGATCAAGAGTTGTTACGGGTGGTAGATGGGATCAAGAGCTGTTACGTGTGGTAGATTTGATCAAGAGTTGTTACGGGTGGTAGATGAGATCAATAATTGTTACGGGATATAGAAATCATTATAAAGTCAAGAAATCAAGACAACCTCAACTGTAAAGACTTGAGTAAGACACTTTTAATTCGGTATTAATTGAACGGGTGAATCTATCTAGGGTGTTATCTTGGAAAGCAAACATTCCTTAGACATTAAATAACAAAGTTGATAAATAAATAGTTATGTGAGACTTGAATGATGTATCCTTGACTAGGTTATTGACATTTAGTGTTAGTTATATTTGATTCAGTTATGGCACAAGAGTCGAATTGGAATACTAATTCGTTACAGGGGTACTGTTTGGAAGTTGAAATTTATAATCTTAAACGAGTGAGAAGAGTGTGAATTCCCATTGGCTGTTAGATGATGTTCATTTTGACAGCTATTGGCTACTCTTAGTAATAGATAAATTTTGATAAAAGTAGAGTGGGATTAATATGTCTGGTATCGGAGAAAAAATTTGAAATATGCTATTCAATAGTCCTGGGGAAATCTTGGAAAAGGGGAATTTTAATTTAAACAAAAAATAATTATTAAGAAGATTAGAGAAGGACAATTTGAATTTGCGAACAATAGTTGGATTTTTAATTTTGGGAGTTATATTATATATTTCTAGATAGTTTTACTTTAATATTGTCCATAAATTCCAAAAAAAATAAAGAAAATTTATAGATAGTTTATAATATGCTTTTTGAAAGTAGTAATGCTAAGTAATAAATATTTCTGTAATATGTATTAGTAATCAATCCCTGAATTTAAATTTCAATTAGCATACAACTTAAAATATGTATAGTATGAAAGAGCTAGAAGTTTTTCATTTTTTTACTTTGAAATTAAAACATCAAAATGTGAAGCATATTATTATCTTAGTTACATCAATTACGTTAACTCTCTTTTAACGATTTTTTAATTATTGTAGTCGTGTTAAGTATATAGAGTTCTAAATGATAGAATAGAATTTTTTTTACGATATTTTTCGTTTAGATCTAATGAAAATTTTATATTTTATAGTAAACATTTTCACGAATTTAGTTTTATTCACTTCCATTAGGAAAAAAAGTAAATGCAATCTGTGTTTCTTTTCTGCCACTTTCTGTAAAATCAAACTATATTTTAGGTTATTGCAACTACATTTTCTAGCAAAATTATCTATTTTTAATTAATTGATCTCTAAATTAGCTTGGAAAATAACCTATAGTAATCTGCAAGAAATTAAACATAACAGAATTTTAGAATGGTTATACATTTTAATGATTACACTAGATTCTTGTTTTAATTGAATTATACAGTTCCCCCTGAAAGATTTCCTAATAAATATAAAAAAAATTATAGCTAAAAAAATAAGCTTTATATAGTAATAACGTGGGAAACTTTCGGCGATATCATTAATAAAAACTTTGCTGTATTTCATTGTAGCACTAAAACTATTATTCAATGTATGGATAGCAATCTTCAAATAAAATATCGATTTCTACGAATTACATTAGCTAGAAACCTTATCTATATTAATAAGATGGAATATAAAATAATTTTATATATTTCACGTTAAAGACCTTATTCTTGCTAAAGCGCTAAATAATGCATTATCACGTAAAACTATACATATCTTCACATAAAAACGAAAAAAAAAAAAGTGCTTAGTTGCAAAATATTTTGATTTCATCTTAGATGATTTTTGTTATTCAATTATATTAAACTTTCAGATGCATACTTTGAAAAATTAAAGGTAAATTTGTCTTTAAAATGTTTTAAATTGAAGAAAAAATACAATATTTTAGGTTTACTGTGAAGATTTTAATATTTTTTTTCTTTATCCTCTGTATTTTCAATTAAAAGAGGAAATATGAAATACTTTCACATTTCTATTGATTTGACTGGCCATAAATATGTTCAATCAAAGAAAAAATTAAAAATAAATGAATATTATAAAATTCATTTATATACGAAATCCAAAATTTAGTTTCTTTTTTTTTTTAATTTTAACATAATTTTAAAAAAATCAATAGATCCGTAATACGCATTTTTTTACATTCTTACATGCTCATGTATAATGTGCATAACTGTCCTTGACAAATTTTATAAACATTAAAAATTATGTATGCAAAATGTATGTTGCTTCGGAATGCACAAATTTTATAAACATTAAAAATTATGTATGCAAAATGTATGTTGCTTCGGAATGCACTTGTAGAATTTTTTTATACTATTATTGCTTAAAAATTGTCTTCTATATATATATTAAATGCGTTTTGAATTATATATATATAGTTATATATATATATATAGGCTGGTCTATAAGTATTTATTATATTCTTATGTATACTATGAATGCAACGTCTTTTATTAACTAACTAGTAGCGTGCATATCTTTAGGATAATTTAAAAACTGTTAATCACACAAGGTGTTTTTAACATTGGATTAATTTAATGTTTATCTCTTTCATTTCGCTTTACCTCAAATATTTCCACATAAAAGAAAGTTGCAAAATGTTTGATGAATTTTAAAAGCATGTCGTTTTTGAGAGGGATCAATTTTGAAAAATGTATAGCACATATTGATACGTATTTCATATACAAACAATTTACATTAATGGATTTACATATAATTGCTATATTAACCGTAAGTCAACCGCAGTTTAATCGAATAAAAAGTTCTTTGGTCGTATTTTTGTTAACTCCGATTCTGCAATCCCCAAAGGTATGGAATAAAGCCGATTCCTTAAACATAAGGAGTCATTGAGACAAATTAATAGTTTAATAAAATATAAGGTTTCAGCACGACCGATACGGAGTACTTACGGGCTGAAGTAGTGCATAAAACTTGAGTGTCTTGTGTAGTGGTTTGTTATTGAACCAAATAACTGGTATTGTATGTACCGATATGATTCCTTTATTGTTCTAAATTGTTCACATGAATTACGAAGCTCATTTTTTGTAATAATACAGTACATTCTTCAATTTCAATTCAAATGGGGTCTACGTATTTTCTGTTCCCTTAACATTTCAAAATAAATAATGGAGATGCTGCACGATGCATTCAACTGTGTGTTAAGAACATCATTTGGAGTAATGATGTAGATATGTTAATGTGTTCTTTAATTCAAGATAAAATATAAAACTACTCTAAATTGTATATATACATATGTATTTTCAGGCTTTTAATTATTTTTTGCCCATTATAAATGTTGAAAAGACATACTGATATTAAGGAAATAACAGCTTTAGTTTTAATTAAATTTTGATTTAATACGTTAATATATTAAACATAATTAGCTCGATAAGCTTTTGTGGATATTGCAGAAGGTATGTTAATATTTTCTATGCCTAAGAAATTCTTTAATAATTTTAATATCATGCATTCGAAGATTTTTTTTCTGTATTTTGCATAGTAACATAGAATTATAATAGTCATTATTGACTGGAATCTTCAATATATTTTGAATCCTAATAGCGTTTGTCTAGTTTGAGGATCAGGTTTTAAGCGTATATGATCAAGGACAACAGCTAGTTATTTCACGATTGAAGAGTGTTTGCGTATTTTAAAAATAGCACACTATTAATACAACAAATTAAATATATTTTTGTTTGAAGAAGTTTGAAGTTATATTATTACTTTCCCTCTGTATTATTTTTCGTATCGAAGATTTGACAAATAAGTCCTTAGATGGTAGTCAGCCGGTTCACAATTCAGGAAAGTGGGGAGCCTTCTTAAAAAACACCAGCCCTAACACCAAGGTACTTCTCGGGATGCCATCATGGTACCCCTAGGAGTGCTTGTGCGATTTTTGCCGTGGCCGAGCGAGACTGTTGTCAAAGATACGAGAGTCTTCCTAAACTCTCATGCATTATGTGCGGAGCGGGGGGGGGGGGCTCTCGAAATATGTAGGTCATGCGTCGCAAAAATGGCCGCGTTAGCCTAGTGTTCATAGTTACAGACTAGTGGGGGGGTTATTCGTTGAGTGGCGGATTCCAACCTTGATCTCACTAAAGACAACCGCATATATGGTTTTGAGGCACATTAAATCTAGCAAAGCCCGAAGTATTTCATGGGCTAGGTGTGGAAGTTAAGAGAGGAGGTGCCAGCTCAGGTGTCGTCCTCTTCCTTAGACCGAGGTTAAAATTTTACGAAGTCCATCACCAATAGTCCTCGTGTTATTGCTTGTAAGAAGTTAATAAAACTAAACTAAGCATGTTTCAAGATTCGACTAAAATGGGTACCCAGCGCTGAGGAATTATATCAGGGGATCTCAGGTGTTGGCCTTCTTTCGGTAGGTACGTGAAAAATGACAACGAGACACCATCGTGATATTTTTCTTTTTGATAGTATTTACTGCATTTGGTAAACACAGGTGACGCATCCACTGGATGCTCTGGCGTTCCTTTTCCATTTTCAACCCTCCTTAGTGTTCAACAATTTTTGCCTTTTTTTTTTTTTAATATTTTACACGTATAGACCATAGTTATAATTTGTTTGTCGCTTCTTTGACATATCTGGCTCTTGCGCCAATAACCTTCATTTTCACTCACTCACATTCCATTTCGTTTCAATTTCAGGTGATTTTAGATTGTAATAATTAGCAAATATCATCTACCTAATGTAAAATATGATAACATAATTGCCTGGTTTCTAAAACAAACCATTTAAAAATTCATGGTGATTAATCTAACTTTAATTCACACTATGCAATTATACATCTCAAAATAATTGCTTTTAAAGAATAATAGTAATTTAAATAATCCTAATAGTAATCTTAAACTACCACATTTTTTTCTCAAACCAATTATATTCTGTTTCATTTATGATGTGAAGCTTTTTCTTCTAATGTGCGGACTTGTTTAGCCATTCATAAAATTGTTAGAACATATGAACTTAGCTCAGAAAATAAGGCGCAAACACATTAAATTTAAAGCTCACATTCTTGAAAAATTAAACAGGTGTGATCTACAAAGTTAGAGATTCATCAGGAATGAGAAACATTGTGGAAGCTGTCCAAAATGGATGTCTTACTCCCTCCCCCTTGACCTTTTAGAATAACAAATTTTTTAAGCAGGAAGACCCCTTCCGCTTTCAGTAATTTACAAGTAAATACATTTGATAATACATGTGTGTGTATGCGGCAATTCCTGTCCCCCCCCAAATCAAAACACACATTTGAGTTATATAATTATATTAAAGATTGTATGCCATCTGGATCCCCTGGATCTTCAATTTTATTTCGTTTATGAGAAAAAGTTATCATTGATGAATGCTAGAAAATGACTTCTTCAAGAACATTACATGCGGGAATCGTTAATGTTATATAAATACAATTTGTGCTGGAACTATTGAAATAAAAAGATGATTCCAATAAAAAGATGGAAGCGGGAACGATAAATCGGACTTTCTCTGTACATATTTATATAATCAAAATGATAGTTTAGAAAATTTATTTCATTTAATTAAGGAAAAATTTAAAAGTTTTTTTCAAGCTTGGAAAAATATATTTATTGACTGTTTAGAAATGCTTTTTCCATTTGTCTTAATAGAAAAAAGAAAAAAAAATGCTTTTGTTTTATGCGACTCATAAGTTTTTGTGTTACTGGGAAAACATTACATGCAATAACAATTCGGTCTTTTATTCGAAACAGGTAGCAGATAATTGTTTTATTGGAAAATAATACAATAGTGACAGACGTTATTAAAGTCAAAGAAGGAAAAAAGTTTCTTAATCCGTACTCTAGCCTGTTTTTTTGAAATTTTGTATGATTTGTATCTTTTTCCTATAAGTCAAGTATTTTCTTCGTAAATAGATATGAACAATTCTAGTTCATTAACTTCCACCACTTGCACTAAGCATCTCATCCATAATTTATTGTTAGGCAATGATTATAAGTGTTTCATTTTAAAAAAAAGCCTTGATGAAGAGGACGCATTTTTAAACTTAGAAATAAGGAGACAAAATTAAAAAATGAACTAATTCTTTGTTTGTGAAGCTCAAGATTTAAATAAAAAATATTAAATATTTGAAATAGAAATATCAATATTACCAAAACCTGTCAGGTTACATACAATTTTTCAGTGTATCATTATCAGTAAGTAACAATGTAATTAGAAACGCTTTGTTTCATGCAAATAAACTGGTCTGACCACGCTTTTGCTTGACATAACATCAATCAATAACTCCAGGACTAACGTGAAAATAACATTTTTTTTGCAAGTTTTTTTTATTCATCCGTATAACATGCACGGTGTCACCTTTTAGTGCAATCGTTCAACGCTTTTCAAATCTTTTTTTTTTTTCGGAAGAAATCTTTTTTTCGTGCGAGGTAAATAGCGGTAACAACTTTTCATCGACTCGTTGCTGTTTTGTTCCATCAGAAGAATGTGACGCCCACTTGGAAAAAACCTTTTTTCACTTGCTTCAAAACTTTTCAGTAAATACCTTCATATGATATCTGTCATCACAATCTCCAGACTTCACTTTACGATCTTTTCGTTATAATTTTTGTCACTTCACTCACATTTTCCAGGTGTGGCTACAGATCTGCCGGAGCGTTCCGTTGTAATCGGTGCGACCACGGTTTAAACTCGGCAAAACCCCGACAAATCGTTGCTTTTGATGGACAGGGGTCGGGTAACATTTTTCAATCCATTGTTTCGCTTGCGCTGAACGCGTAAAACAATGTTTTATCAAGCTGAAACTCGGTTTTTTTTCCATTTTAAAACAAACTACAAAACGAGCTTTACTCAACCTCGTGCTTTCAGCTGGTGGTCCAGTCGACTTAAAATTTTGACACGTTTCAAGCAAGGGATTGGTACTCTAGAAAGACTGGTTGCTGGTTTTACCTACTGAGCGCCATCTCTGGGTTGGTCTCAGGGTTATTGATTGATGTGTTATATCAAAATTTGAAGCAATTAAATATTATTTTTAAAAGCAATACATGACAAGTTCATATATATTCATAACAATCATAAAAAAGAAAATACTATTTAGTAAAGAGAAAATTGAAAAAAGGGTTTATATATAAATGAACATTTAATAAACATAAAAGGCATAACGTGATTGCTCTTATTCCGGAAAATAAAATAAATTAGATTCAAATAGTAACATTATGTTAAATTAACATGAAAACACACTGCATTTTATTAGGGAAAAGATTGAAACAGTATTAACATGATAGAATTTACTACAAATAGGAAAGATGGATATATTTATTAACATGATTAACCAGATTGAATTAGAAAAGTCCCCGGCCAGACACATAGATGACGCTACAAAATTAAATCATGTTTGGTTAGCCTAACCTTCAAAGATGCGTGCATATTGCTGACAGCTGTCGGATCATTAGTTCTAATTATAGCATTTTAATGAAAAAGCTGTTATGTGAAAAAAATGGATAAAAAATTTTGCGTGTTGATAAAATATTGCTTTTTTGAAGGAAAAAATAGTTGGAAAGCCAAAACTTGACACAGTACCAAATTTCAGGACACTGCATAGGAAGAAATCAACCATCAAGGAGATTGGGCCAATGTGAGTTTAAGATGTGGTTAAATGAGCTTTTGAAGACAGTGGTAGACATAAAGTTGTTACAAACAAAAACATTAAAATGAACAAAATGATTTTGAATGTTGAAAATAAATTCAGAAATTAGATAAATACAGACTCTCACAGATATCAGCTGAACGTGTACATCATATCATGCTTGAATATTTGGGTACCGAGAAAACTCTGTGCGAAGAGTGGATGCACTTTCGAACTGACTTTGACCCAAAAGAAATAACGACAGAGTTGATGATTTGGAACGTGTTTGCTTTAAAAATGCATTTTCTCCAGACTTTTTTATTTTGAAAGATGTAGAGAGTCTTTCTAATCCCTAAGGCTTTTTTTCTGTTCAGAATGAAGTCTTGAAATTTTTTATACCATACTGAGATATATGTGTTCTATAAAAGTTAGTATCGATTTAGGTCTGGGATCCTAGTGAATTTTTTTAAAAAATGTTAGAGTTAATATTTTAAAAATTTTCATGTTTTTTCAGTTTAGCTAAACGAATTATTAAAAATCAACAAGAACAGATTTTCAAATCCATACTAACTTTGTTTGCAATAATGTAATGAAGTATAAATCACTCAAAATGATTAAAATTTCCAAAATTGTGTATTTTATAGGGTTTAAAAAACTTTCAAATTTTTTAATTTTTTAAATTTTAAAAATAAGGACCCAGTTAATTGACTTTTTATTTTTCAGAATCAGTTTAATAAATATGGCCATGAAAAGCAATACATAAGTTACTTTTAATATTACACATATCCAAGGATTTTTTTTTGAAAAAAAGAAATTACCGTGTAGCCTTATGCAGATAAACTTCGGTGTTATTTTCGTGACCAGAACTGACTATTGAAAAAATTGCATTTGTGTGGTTATGCACTGGTAATAGTGGATACTTGGAACTTTCTTTTATGGACAGAATTTCTGTGGACAAGAATTCTATTTATTTTCTTTGTTGCAAAATGTCATTTCTTTCAAAGGCTGAAAGGTCGATATCTTTAGCAGAAGAATTAGGGACTAACTGGCAGGGGCCCAATGCTGATTTCTGAGCTGCTAGGATGATACTAACGATAAAAATTTTGACGAGATTTTACAAAGACTGTTTAGAAACACTAATGAATGGAAGGAGGAACAGGACGAACAAATGAAGGATGGCGAACAACGGAGGATGAACATGAAAATGAAATGGGAATGAACTTAAAGATTAAGTGTCAAGCTACATGGTGAAATGTGCCTTTAACTGTACCTAGCTAAATCTAATGGTGAAAATGCCGCATTATGATGTTGAAAAGCGATATAAGTGTTTACCTTTCATTGTTGAGAGACAGATGTCCAGTGCTATTCCTCAAAACGATTGGGTAACACATTTATTGCACTGCTTCGCTTTGGACATAGTAAATATTAGCACGCAGACCTGATCGGAAGCCGCACGAAACTACACTCATGTTAAGAAATTGTTATTGCAACTTTGATTTAAATTAAGGTCTGAACAATTCAGATTAAAATTTTTTACTCACAAAAGAATCATTTGCCTCTTGGCGTGATTTTTGCATTTGAACTCAAATTATTTTGATGGATGGATAAACCGGCTAAATATTAAAGTTTCGAAGAATTAAAACAACTTTGATTTCCGATGATTAAAAGCAAAATTACCTCCGAAGTACGCGATCATCTTATAGATTCGTTGCCTAAATAACAAATATTATCGACGTCTTAGTACAAAAAATTAGACGATTATGAAATTGATGCGACGTAATTTCAGAAGAAGCAAACGAAGCGTTCACGATAACCTGGCTAAAAACCATTTGTTAAAGAATACAGAAAAATGCCTTCGATTGATCGTGCTCGAATGATGATTTTAAGCCAAAAACTAAGTATTATGGTTATAAGCATGAAAATGAATTCAAATATAAAAAAGTGTTTCAATTGTAACTTATGGGGTCATAAATCTGCTGAGTGTAAAAATAAAAGAAGACAGGTTAATCATTTGAAATGTTCTAAATTTGGGCATATAGCTAAATTTTTGTGATCAAGCAGATGTAAATCAAACTTTTAGTCACTAGAAAGTAACTGGTAAAAATTAGAAAAAATTGTTTTTTAGAAATCAGGTGTTAAAATCAATGCTTTTATTCGATACGAAATATCGAATTATCACTAATAAGTTATGAAAGTTATATAAGATCCCAAAACTATCATTTAACAATGTATCTTTCGCTGGAATCAATCAGAATGTCTTTCTCCGTTGGAGTTCTTTTATTCACGACATTAAATTTGATAAATGCTGTATAGCAACAGACATTTATGTGATTCAAAAAAAAAATTATGTTGTGACATTGTGTGGCCATGATGTAATTAACGAGTAAATAAATACTATAAATGAAAATGGATTCGAAAAGTGCGAGGAAAAGAAATACTTTCATGCCAGTTACATGCAGCGCTCAAGTAATTTCAATCGTGTTCCTACCCACAAAACCCTCTCTAATAATATAAAACACACGCCCCTCATTATTCCGACTGTCGCCTTATGTTGGTTCCGAGGCGAGCACGCAAACAATGAGGTCAACGTACAGCCTGTTGTAACTATAAACAAACGCAGTCCGCGGTAAAGCAGCAGATGTTGAAGAAGAAATCGAGATATTTTTTTTTTAATCTGGCAGAAGGCAATAAATTTGGATGAAGTGGTTGAGCCATCAGCGATCAGGACAAACACAATCAAACAAGTATTTAGATACTTATACACCGCAGAAAGAAAAAACCACTGACGTTACTTGATGAAAATAGTTCTGCAGATGAATCACCTATTCACTCAAAACCTAGACGATTAGCGGCGAACGAAAAAACATTTGAAGATTCGCAAAATACAGGAGTGGTTAGATGCAGGAATCATTAAAGAAAGTGTAAATAATGCGTTTCTTCTTCCATAGTTTGTTGAAAAAAAGAATGGCGATTACAGACTATGTATCGATTACAGACGTTAAAATAGAAAAAATCATTAAAGACTCTTTCTAAGCTTTTGATCGATGATATTCTTGATAAAATAAACGGGTCGAACGTATTTATTACTCTTGATCTCGAAAATGCTTTTTTTTTTTCATTGTAGTGTATCCAAATGGTATAAACCTCTGCATTTGTATTTACATAATTCTGTTTACAGATTCTTAAAAGTACCTTTCGGTCTTTCCACGAGTCTAGTGTATTTCAACGGTATATTTATGCAGTTTTGAATTTAATAAGAGGGTCATACCTTAATCATGTATATGGACGACCCTGCTCATATTGGGGAAAAAACAAGAAAGGAAGTTTTACACCAAATTAAAAGCGTGTGCTATGGCGTCGGAATACGTAAATTTGAAGAGTTTAAGAAATGTCCATTTCTCAAACGTGAAATTGATTTCCTGAGACTCATATTAAAAAATGGTAAATTATACCCACTTCCCTATCAAAACCGAAACGGTTGTCAACTTTCGGAACCTCAATGCACCAAAGATGTTCCAGAGTTTGGGTCTTTGTTGGCTATTTTCGATTCATACACTTTTGCATCAATAGCAAGACCTCTTGTGATCTCTAAAAACAATCGTCTTTCAATTTGAAGAACAGAGACGCAATTATCATAAAGCACTTTATGCCGCGAACCAGTAACTGTAATTTATAATCAAACGAATTGAAACCGAAATACATACAGACGCTGGTGCAACCCAGACTAACGCTGTTTTATTACAAAAGTCTGCCATACTCTCTAAATTACGACAATTACTATAGCATATGTATGTATATATATATATATATATATATTATAGACAAAATTTTCTTCGACCAAATAACACTTCCTTTACTCTTACTTTTGTTAATAGTAACATGTTAATCTATCATTATATATGTTTGCGTTTTCCTGAGACAAAAAATGAGGTTGTTGAACAACATAATTATTTACACTCCTTACTCACAGTGTCATTTCGTTCACTTATATCATCTCTCACGGAGACTCGTTCAGGTCTATCCTGAAGAGATCGTGTGACATACATTCTCCCTCTTCAAAATATGCACTATACAGGGGAACCTTAAGCGGAAGATAACATTCATTACACGATAATTGTACAACTTTCAAGTTTACAGTTGCAAAATCATTACACTCAAAAAATAATTCATAAATCCATATATGCAAATATGGACTTATAGAACGACATTACAAATTCAACATAGAAAAATAATCTTACTAGCAATACGTAACTT
>BMAW01112193.1:44105-68901 GCA_019974015.1 Nephila pilipes
TTTTTCATTTATTGCTGAAAATTATTGTAAATAAATTGTTGTTTTTGACTAGATAAGCAACGATGTATTGTGAAAGAGACAGATTTTTCTAAATAAATTGTGGTATAAAAATAACAGAAGCATAACATTTTCCATTGCATATAATATACATAATCTTCAGGTTTGTTAAATTTGAAGACTGTATATGAAACCATACATATGTATATATGTGTGTCTATGTAATGTAAATTTTTATTTTCCATTTTGATATTTGTTATTGTCATTTTTCTTTTCTTATCATTTTAGATTTTCTTTGAATTTATTTTCGAAATCTTTCAAATTATAGATTTGTTGTTTTCTATATTTTAATAATATATTATGTTCTTGTATTATCTATAAATTCAGAAAACTCGTTTAACAGTATAACGCCTGTAAAACATTAAGTATAATGTTTTACTTTTCTTTTCCAAAATACTATTACGTTTATTAAATGTTTAAAAGTTTTCACAACATTTCATATGTATTGATAAAATAAGATATATTATATATATATTATAGACAAAACTTTCACCGTTCGACCAAATAACACTTCCTTTTACTCTTACTTTTTGTTAAATCAGTAACAGTTAATCATCATTACTTATGTTTTTCATTCTGCGTATTCTAACAAAAAATGAGGTTGTATGAACAACAATTAATTTAATTTACACCCTACCAATAGTGTCATTTCGTTCACTTATATCATCCTCACGGAGACCTGTTCAGGTCTATCCTGAAGAGATCGTGTGACATACGTATTCTCCCTCTTACAATGCTATGCACTTACAGGGGAACCTTAAGATCGGAAGATAACATTCCCATTACTATAATTGTCTCAACTATTCAATATTACATCAAAATCATTACACTAACAAAATAATTCATAAATCCAAATCAAATATTGCTTGATTGAGAACTTGACATTACTAAATCTCAACATAGAAAAATCTACTTAAAGCACTTCCATTAAAACTGTTTGTCTTAGAATCACATAATTATTGATACATTTTATTATGATTAATTGTAATTAAACAAAAATGTTAATAGTTATATTCTTTAAAAGCTTAAAAATATCAAATATCAATAATCATACACAAACATCAATAGTTAAATTCTTCACATAAAAATATAAAATTTGTATCATATGCAGATAAAAATAACAATTGGGATATATCAATGAGAATCTATGTTTATACTTCTTGATTTTCTTTCTAAGCTAAAGCAAAATGTTAAGCGAAACTATATGCGATAACCATATATAAAGAACACTTTCTTACGCATCGTTTTGACATACTTGAAGTTTATCAGAAGAGAAAATTTTAAACGTCAAATTGTTTTGTGTAGAATTAAAAGTTTTATCGTGCAATCTGATTCATACCAAATGCACTCCTGCTGTGTAACAGCAATAATGGCAGCGAATTAATTCTTGTTTAGAGTTTTGATGTTTCTGAAACATCACGTGACAACTGCAAAACTCAATAAATGATCCCTAACCTTAGAAGAATTAGTTCAAAGCCCTTTCTGTTTTCTTAATAGAATAAATTGTATTCTTCCTTGGTAGTAACCATTTCAAGAATGATTTTTCCTGAAAGAAAATTTCAGTTCACAAGATGATATTGTGAATTGTCTAGATAAATAAAAATTGTGGGGTACCTTTTTATATATATGGCCAAACTAGGCACGCAATATATTGTTATCTCAGAAAATTACAGTAGTACTTGGTTCCTGACTGGTTGGGAAATGAAGCTGATAGGACGTATAGTGTTTGAGCGACTTAATCCCAGCCTCCAACTGTCTCCTCTCTAGGATCATCGAAGATGTGTCTGGAGACGCCAAGGGAAAAATACCTCTGATTTCACTATTGCTCGCCCAC
Organism: Nephila pilipes; assembly: GCA_019974015.1. NCBI lineage: Eukaryota > Metazoa > Arthropoda > Arachnida > Araneae > Nephilidae > Nephila > Nephila pilipes. Next base: position 45,997 of record BMAW01112193.1, read on the forward strand.
AGGCCTTCTCAACCAGAAGGGCTCTAGGTGCCATTTCTTTGATAGCTGGGACCCGTTTGGGGTCATTAGAGGCACACTGCATGTTGGCCAAGGGCACGTTGAAAACATTCGGAGACCATTTTAACATTCTTTGAGTACCCTGGCCTTTATTTTCAGCAGATAATGCCAGACCACATGTATGGCAAGGGTTGCCATGAATTGCTCCTACAGCTTACACTGCTCATTTTGGCAAACTTAGATGTCTGGGATATGATGGAAGCTGACTGCATCTAGCACCAGAGATTGTTGATGAACCAGCCTGACAATTGAGCAAATTTGGCAAGAAGACAGCAGGTGACCATCGGAGCTTTTATCACCTATGCCACTCTGTGAAGAAGCTTGCATCCCGTTTAGAGGTGGGGAAACATTTTATTGAGCTTCCTCATATTGTAACTATGTAACTCCGAATCATTCTGGTTCTTCTGAAATTTAACGGTTTCTACTTTGTACATAATGTTTCATCCTGCCAATTTTAAGGTTACTGGACCACTTAATATTAGCACAGAGATTTCTTTATAGAGTTATTTATTATTAACTGTCTTGCTCTTCATGAACGAAATTATTATTCTCACTTATTGAAGTGTTTATAAAACTAATTGTACTTAAGAAATCAAATGAATTTAAATTAATTCCTCATTGAAACTACAGTTTTTAAGCTTTTTAAAATAAAGTGGGAGAAAATAATTTGCTTCCTTATTGGGCATCATTTTGAAACAGGGGCCCTGTGGGAGGAAGAAAATGATTAGTTAATGAATGCTAAAAATATTTATTTTAATTATAAAAATATTTTATGTTAATTGATTTCAGTTCTGTTTTATATTTTACAAGTATTTAAAAATTAATTTTATTTTGCTTCTCAAAATATATTTGTATATAAAAATATTATTCCATTAGAGTTTCTATACAATAGGAAAATTAAACAAATATTATATGATCATTCATGAAATAGGTTAGAAGGAACTATATTAGCATTTTTAATGTAACTACTACGTTCTAGAAGGCAAATTATGTTTATTAAATTCAATGATTTACTGTTTCCATAACTACATTGTCTAAAGAAAACGTTTTTCTAATACATATAAATCACTTTTGAAGTAAGATATTATTAATCAAACAATACGTTTTCAATTTTGATGCACAGTATTTTTCCGATTTACTTTAGAATTTTCTTTTGTTTCCTAGTCTGTTTGAAATATTTTATGGTAAGAAAATATATTAAAGGCTCACAGAATTTTGTTACTGTTCTTTAACATTTTAAGGAAATCCTCCTGAATGTTTTTAAATGTTAATATTTGCACCTTCCTCTCTTTATATATATATAAAGAAGTTTATATATGTATATATAAACTTCTATTTTATATTACATACATGTTACATTTTATAATGAATTTATTGTGCTGTATATGATACAGCATTTAAATTTAATAATGCAGTATTCTTAACTTAACTTCGTATTTAAACCTAGCAATTTAGATTTGAATTTAAGGTTAAATCACTAGTAGTTAAATTCTTCACATACTTAAAAATATAAAATATCAATTGCAATATGCAGATAAAAATAATAAATATCAACAATAAATGCACAACTTGCTATGTCCATCAATTTATGCAGAATACATTTCATTACGAATTATCTTTATTCAATCTACATATAAAAATATTTTTCACTTAAGTAATTATTCTAATTTAAGGTTTCAAAACTAAAATCTTAGTATTATCATACATTTCAAATAGTATTTTTCATTTAAAAATGCTAAAATTACTGAAATACTCTTAAAATACTACATTTAACATTTTTAAAAATGTATATCAACACTTTTTAAAAATTACAAAATACATTCATATTCATTTCCAGATCACCATCCTAACCAAACTTGTTCACCCACCAATTGGTCTTAAACTCTCTTTTTCTTAACTGTACTGTATTTGGTGAGGGGAATATTTCCAGATAACTTACTTCTTTCTTCGTTCAAAGGAATTTTTCTCCTTATTATACTTTAAAATTTTTGACTTTCTGAGCCCAGTTCAGTTAGTCCAATCTAAATATGTGAATGCTACTTGATATCAAGTATTGCATCTTTTTCTTGTTCTTTTTATTTTCTTTCGTATACTTTTTCTTATCTGCTTTTGTATTCAAAAGTCGACTATTCTCTTCAATTCATCTCCGTTGGCGTATGGGATGTTAGGAGAGGGTGCCAGCTTAGTAATGTCCCTGTCACTTGACCTTGGTCTGTAATTACGAGGCAATGCTCAATAGTCTCGTGTTGTTTCTAGTGACGTTAATAAAAACTAAACTAAACAAACTCTTCAAATCAATTTTTCTTGCTATCATTTACTTTTCATGTTTCTTCTTTCTTCATTTTAGATACATGTTTCATTCTGCAATTTTTCTAATTCATTTAATATATGAATTTTCATTTCTCTTGTCGTTCAGTAGCATCGCTGTGCTAATAATGCTTTTCTTTTTCTGTTAATTGCTTCTTTTCCCTTACGACTGCCAAATTTTTAATTGCTTCTTCAGGGTTTTAGATGCTTATTGTTCAGCCTTAAAATCAAACTTTTCCTGTTGAGACTGGTAATCTTTTCATTAACAGTTTCTAGCTTCTTTGCTTCAGTACTAGTATCTTGTAACGTCATAGTTTGCTGAGATAACTTTTATTCTCCTTCTGTATTTCTAGAATTGGTCCTTTCTTTCAATTTAGGTATTTTCCAGCTTAGAAACTGAAATCATTATTCATGCTACTCTTGTTATTTTCTCCCTTTGTTTTTTATAACTTCAGGTACATTTATTTTCTCTTCTTTGTATTGAATACTCTACACCTGTCTTATTTTTCTCCTTTAACTTGATAATTCACTTGTAGTTTCTAGCTGCTTTAGATATCAATGCTGACGTCGTTTAACAATCTATTTAAATTTAAAATGAGCAATTCCTTCAGACATATCCAATTGTAATTTCTCACCGATCCCTTGCGTATGATGTATAATAAGTCTAGAAAGGACGTCCAACCAATAAATCAACTGTTTGAGTAGAGTCATGGGACGAATCAATATACATTGTTTGCTAAATCTTTTCGATATGAGATCTATATATCATAAATACAACTTTGATTGATCTAGATTTAATATGATTACAATCAATAAAAGAGATCTTTAACAAGGTAAATGTTCGTCCCTCATTCTCGTGCTACTTTTCCTTTGAGAAACAATGAAGATCCCATACCTAGTAGAGCATATGTTCCTACCACAATCATAAACCATCTTTCGTCACTATATTAGATGGAGATTCTTGATCAGAACACTTAAGTGATCATTTTTGTTTCACCTTTCTGTACTCGTTTCTGCAGCTAGTTAGAGAGGTTAAAGTTCTTGCAAGTTTCGAAACTCCGATTCACTCGCTTTTCATTTCTTCATCTAATCGTTTATCTCTTCAGATTCGGTTTTAGCCAAGTGACATCTCTTCATACTGATTCTTTCGATTTGAAAGCCTTTAATTAGTCTCCCAGGCACCCTTACTGAACTACTCTCTTCATAGTATTCATCATTAATTATTATTGCTATTATTTCTTCATTTTTGGCTAGTAGTGAAAGGTTTATAATGAATTATTGAGCTCAATTTTACATGATATCATTTACAGGCCTTTTGAGAAGAACGACACTTAATATACCTATTTATACAATTCAAAACAAATATATTCAGTACTAATCAACTTTAGTCGCATAAGTAAAGTATGATATACGGCATGCACATTTATTCGCCAACAGTCACTATATAAATAGGATCAATTCTACAATGAACACTTTATCGTTTCTTCGAAATCTGGTAGGTTAGCACCCCTGTACAAAGCACACATACTTTCTGGCACAGTTATCTTTTGAAATAATGTCAATTTAAAACATGGACTTCAATCACATCCTAGTGAAATATAGAAATTTTTCTTCACATGGACACACAACACTCCCTTTTTCTTTACTTTTGTTAATAAAACTAATTAGTTACATAGGCTTAAAGTTTATGTTGTCCTGAGAGAAAAGTGATTGGTGTGTTAGAACAATTTACTTTAACCTACAATGAACTTTATCGTTTTATATATATATAGTATAATATAGATAATATATATATATAATATATAATATATAAAACTATATGATAGTATAAATATAAATATAATATAATAGATACTATATATATAGCATATATATAGTTTTTATATGCAAGATATAGTAATTTATATTCATAGAAGCTCACAAATATCCATCTTGTGAACCTGAGATTTTCTTCCTAGATCAAAATTTTCCTAGAACTAGGTTTCATTACCAAGGTAGCAGTGAAGTAGGATTATATCTATTCTTTATGCAAAACAGAAGTGCTTACCTATTTCTTCAAAGGTTAGAGATTAATTATTGAGTTTTTAAGAAGTTGTCACAAGATGCTGCTGAAATTTCCAAACTCTAACCTGAATTGAAATTGTTGCCATTATTGTGGATATTTACACAAGCCTGATGGAATTGTAGGTTTTAATTATATTACACTGATAAAGATATTTTTGCTACAAAACAATTTGACTTTAAAATTTTTCTTCTGATAAACTTCAAAGTATGAAAACGTGCATGGAAAGTGTTCTTTAATGTGTTTATTTATGGAGATTTTTCAGCAAATATTTTTGTTGTTGAAAATCAAGAAGTATAAACATAGATTCTCAGAAAATATCCACTATGATTAGATAATAAAAGCAATTTCAAATTGATTTTTAAAAACAATATAGAAATGTTTGCTGCATACATTTGTCTCTTAAAACCATTTCAAAATTAAATGTGTTTGGTAACAGATGAAATGAAATTAGATCCAAACAATTGCTCTAACTTCAATATTTTTATTTAATTTATGTTCATTTCACTTTAAATTTAATTTTACCATATTATCTAATTAAAGCGAACTGTAAAATGCAATATTTTAAAGGTACTAATCGATCCTATTAAGTCTCCCCCTAGTGTCTTGCCTACTTCTTGTCATTATGAATGCAAATATATGGATACATATGTATATAATCAAAATTAAAGTTTTGAAAATTTATTTAAATTTACTTAGTTAAAATTTCAAAAGCTTTACTACGCTTTAAATTGCATATTTATGTCTATTTATAAATATTGTCTGAATGTCTCAATCAAAATGTGAATTCATATTATGATTAATAAACTTAATTCTTTGAGAAGTGATGTAAATATTTTATGAATGTGTACTTTAGTTTCAACATTAATAAATTCTACTACTAGAGTATTTGAGAGCTCATATAAATATTTCCAATTATATTTGTGATAATATTTGAGGGATAATGTAGACTGACACAAATCTTTTAAACTTAGTTACTTTTGGTTTGAAAAGTAGTGCTACTTATCTTGTCTAAATATTATGAGTATAAAAAGTAATTCACTTTTCAAATGTGCTTGCTCATATTGATTTTTATAGTTCTTTGAAAATCAAAGTAATACAGAACAAATGTTTAAGTCTATATTAATATCTTTTATTTTAATCAAATTTATAGAGTAAAGAGAAAATAAGTAAATTTAAAAAGTCATTCATCTTTGGACATATTTTATTTTAGTCTATATGTACAATATATATACATATATATGCACATGATAGAATCACACTATTAAGTCTCAAAGAAATTTTCCTCCTGACTGCTGGCTACACAAAATGCATCACCCAGAAGGACCAAGTATATCACTGCGAAATTTGTTTAGCAGATAACATGTTGTACAAAGATTAAATAATAAAAATATTCTTGTGAAGGGGATGATGACAAAATCATTATTAGTAGCTAGCCATTGTTGGCTATAACCGCCCAATAATGTCCACACGCCTCGGCATAGAATCAAAGAGGCTTTGGATTTATCCATGGGGTACAGCAGTCCATGCGGCTTCCACATATTGCCAAAGTTGATCTGGTGTAGCAGTGGGTGGTGTATCCCGGACCAGTGGTTGTGCAAGCATGGACCACACGTTTTCCATTGACGATAGATTGGAAGAACAAGCAAGCCAAGGAAGCAATTCAATCTGATGGTTAAAGAAGATGGTATTTATTCATTAATTTATATTCTGCTAAATATATTATACAAGAGAATTTTTTTTCTCCCATATAAAACTAAAATTAATTATTTGAAAATCAAATAAAAAAATTATGCTTTGATAAGATTCGATGCGAAGACATGAAGATTCTACATCAAAGCTCTACCAGCTTTGCTATTGCAAGACAAATGACTTAATAGAAGCATTGGCTTTTTTTATTATTCATCCTTTAAACTAAACGTTTCGAATACAGTTTAGCCCAACCACTCTTGGCGACAGGAAATATTTAGCGGTGTTTTGCCAAAAGTTGCTATACTGGTCCGCTTTGCTGATGTAACGTTCAGCCAAAAAATAATCGCCAAGTTTGACAATTTTTGAAAACATGCCAAATGGTTGGGCTGAACTGCTTTTTCACAAATTAAATTTAATTTTTGAATTAATTTTTGAAAACAATTTTGATTAACATCAACTGTCATCCATTACAAGTTTAAAAAATGTATTTGAACTTGAGTGGATGAATAAAATTTATTTTTTTTAACGATTGAAAATCTGAACAAGATATATAAGTATATATAGTCAGGGATGAACTAATAATAGGAATTTAAACAAATAAATACATTTCTGGAGTAAACGGAAGTGTATCATGTATTAAAAAAACACAAATAGTTAAATCACATGAAATGAATAACAATCTGAAACCAGAATTCTGAACAACTGAGCAATAGCAATATTTCCCGACGATGATGAATTTGGATTGACTTAAAATCATAGTATTTTTTTAAGAATGTATATGTGCTTTCCTAATAATATCGAGGATTACGCTACACAAAAGTCAGTTAATCACCATCTTAAATGTATGAAAAGGGTAGTATTTTATTTATGTGCTTATTTTCTCTTTCAGATGTAATTTCAATTGAAATAATGAATTTTTTTCTATTCACATATGTTGGAAATGTAAAATAGAATCCATCGGGTTTTTAAACAGGAGTAGACTTTATTTGAATACAATTAAATTTACCGTCTAAATGTGAGCTGTTAATGATCTTTTGAATATTTTGGGACACAGCCTTTTCGTTTTTGTGCCATAGACAAAGCCTATATACAGCAACTAATTTCAAAGTAGAGCAGTGTTACTTCAGAAATCCTATGGATATACGTGATCTGGAACAATATTAAAATTAACTCCATATTATGTCTACATAAAAGTATATGTCTACATAAATAATATATGTCCGTATTATATCAACTTATAAACTAGTGTCACATGCGTATTATAATACATGTAAGATTAAATAATACTTAAAAACAAAGCTCAAAAAATGATATATAATTAAAGTTTCACTCTTCAACACAATACAACGCTTAATTTTAGTTATTTAAAATTGTAGGTAATCCTTAATAAAATCAGGTACGAGCCAAATATGTTTCCTAATCTTTCATAATATTAATGATTCATAATAATGATTGCTTCGTGTAAGAAGTCTGTCATAATAAATTACAAAAACTATTTAAACTCAAATTTCTTAAATTTAATCGATTTGAGAGATGTGCTGTACATCGTATTCCAAAAATCATAGAATATACTCTCCAGAACTCAGATAAATTAAATTATTCTTGGAAATCACCCAATATTCGAACTTTGAGTAGCAATTTGATGACCATGCGTAAAAAATATATTTACTTGTTTCAATAAGCTGAATGCATATATGAAAATTATAAAGGTTAAAATAAATTGTAACCGAAATATTACGATTATTGTGTAATATCAATCTTTCATTTTGAAATTTAACACTCGTTTGTAACGGATGAAGCGGTATTTACCAAAAATGACGCAAAATATTTAATGCTACAGATTTTAATCTTACTACATACGTTGACGTTGCTATTCTATGAGCTCTGAAGGTCGGGAATCGCACATCTAGCCTAAATCTTGAAAAATGTCAAAAAGCTTGGAGAACATGGATTAAGACTTGCGGTATAAAGTGTTTGGAGAGGTAGGTTTGCTATTGGTTATGTCGGATTAGTGCTGATCTGTTATTGTTTTCTGGTGAAGAGAGTGCTAAAGCTGCTAAAATTCAGTTTGGGTGTGAGATGGCTTAGAAGCTAAGTGTTGAGTAACTACTTTCCTATTGGTTAGAGGCTGTGGCTAATTCGACTGGAATTGGCTCTATTTATTGTGAGTTAAGTTTGAATAAGTAAAATGGGTGGAGCATGTTCGACGTGTGTTTGATTTAGTTTAGACTTAGAAAAATATTGATATTAATATTGAGAGAGAGTTATATATATATATATATATATAATTTAAAATAATTATACAAATTCATGATGAAAATCAAAAAGAAAAATATTATTAAGGGCGTTATAGGTGTCAAAGTCAATTTTTCATTGTCTTTTAATTTTATAATAGAGTAGTTAATTTTCGAGGTTTTTAATGCTGATGTTGTCAACTTGATTTAAAGATTTAAAGAAGTGTATGCATATTTTTGAAAGTGTTTTCTAAAGGTGGTTAATTTGAGAGCTCTCAGAATTTCTTTATTGGTATGAGTGTCTTGAATTCAGCAATCCTTCTGAGAGTGAGAGTACTTTCAAGAATTTGAATATTAGATTTACTGGCGTTGGTCCACAACGGACATGCAAAAGTGATAATTGGGCGCATAACAGAGGTGTAAATAAGCACTTTGTTTTCTAAGTTCATTTTTGAGTTACTTTTTATTAATGGGTACACCTTATGAGATAGGCATCGGAACTTTCTACGTGTTTATAAAATGTATGTTTTCCATATAAATGATTCGTCTAGGGTAATTCTTAGATATTTAGAAGTCTGAGATCACGGGATGGTTTTGTTGTATTAGATTCAAAAAGGAAAAAATTCCTCTTATTTTTTTCTTGGTAATAAAATTTTTTTTCTTGGTAATAAAATTGCTGCTTGTAATTTTTTCTTGGTAATAAAATTGCATCAATTTTATCCACGTTTATTTTGATTTTTCATGTATCGAATAAACTTTCATGGATTCTTAATACTTGTTAAGTGAAAAAATTACTGTTTTAACTCTGTTTCTTCAGCATACACACTGAGGCTTGTGGGGAGTATTCTGAGATGTCATGTAAAAATAAATTGAACAATAATAACGGCCCAATTCAACTTCCTTGAGTCACGTCTGTTTTTATATTTCATAGAAATGAGTGGATACCTTGAAGGATCTATTAGTACAATAGGAGTATAAGAGATGAGTAAGAACAGGGAAATGCTTATACAAACAGACACTTAATCTAAGCTTTATCAAATCCAGACAACATACGAAAGAGGCATCAAAACATATGGAAGATTTATTTTAATAAATACTGACATAATACTATCCTAGAAGTCAAAAACATGTTATGGTATTTGAAATACATAATTTTAAGATTTATTAAACTATTTTGAAGAGAACTATATATATATATATATATATATATATATATATATATATGTTCAGATTATAATGGAATATCTAGACAACAGATATACTTGTGCATGCACATATTTAGAAAATATGAAAAAGGTTGTGACATTTTTCTAAAGTGAAATAGTTTTTTTAAAGTATTGCGTAATTTATCTTCTAAATTATAGGTTGCCAAAGTGGTCTAGGTGAACCCCCAGGGGTCCACGTAGGCGTGGAAAGAAAACAGGGGTTCACAAGTTGTAAGTGGGCATCCACGAAAATTTTTCTGGTTTTCATAATAAAGAACAAAAATTTTGGCTTGGATTTACCTATCAACGTTGGCAGGTAGCATCATTCATTAGGTAGGTACTCAAAAAAATTCGAGACTCAGTTCAAACGCAGAATTGAATAGAACAATAAATAATAGTACAAGTTTACACCACCTGTCGAGACTTGCAAAGTGCCACCCGTGTGTCCGCTAGTCCAGAATGCTTGTTTAGACCTGCAAAGGGATGAAAAGCGACTTGCGCTGTGCTTGCAATCTTCATTAGTATAAATACGATTGTCAAGAACAAAACGTTACTCATTTGTTTCCGGGATTTTGAACATAAAAGTGTGACTGTGAGTGAATCGATGTCAGTGTTTGCAGTGTCGGAAAAAGTAAGTATCTGCCTATTTGTTATACATATTTTTATTGTATATTGTAATTTATGAATCATATTATATTTGTTTCACTATTTGAGTGTAGTAGATAGTTATGTAGTAAAAATTAAATACTATAGATTATTCAAAACTTCTATAAAAGAAAAAAAAGCCAGAGAAGATTGAACATTAAGTACCTAGGTACTTTTTTGTTTAAAAATATTTATTTACGCACATATAACAACAAGTATTATTTTAATAAATAGAACACAAGAAAATGTGCTACTTATTTTTTCATCTTAACCCCTCCAGTTTAGGGTGATATTTCTTAGGAGTTTGGGGAATACAGTAGAAATGTAGCAGCAGGGGGTCTACCGAAAATAGTAAAACTTTGAAAGTGGTCCACGAGAAAAAAAAGTTTGGGAACCTCTGTTCTAAATGTAAGCCGTTAACGAGTAATTGAATGCTTTCTGATTAAACTTTCAGGTTTTTGCGCAATAATCTATGACTTTACACAGCATTTCAATTTTATCCATCATATCAAAAGTTACTTCTTAAACCTAATGTTTGTTTGAGTATATGGTCCCGAACAGTATTATAATTCCAAAATATAAACCATGTTATACTGACATGAAAACTAAATTCACATGCTTATTGTCATACAAATGAGATTAAGACATATGTGGGAAACATTTCTTTCAACTCGTGATCAAAGTTCTATTGTTTATCTCAGTAAAAAGACTCCATTTTACAGGTTATATTATTTTAGTTCTTCAGATTGCTATATCCGTTTCAATCATAATTCTAGATTGGAGTCTAAGACGTACATATGCTTTAGTCTACACCAGCACATTAGAAAACTTTTCTTTTTGATATACAATTAAAAAACATTTAAAATGAATAAATTACTATTTAATCTTAAAACAAATGAGCCATAATATTTTATTTATAGTAAAAAAAATGGTTATGTTTAGATGCAATTAAGTTTAAAATAATTTAAATCTGCGATTTTAATAAACTCCTTTAGAAAGCAACTGCTACTTAGCAGAATTCTAAGGTGTTTCTTAATATTTTTTCTTCTCTATATGACAAATCGTTATGAATTAAATTGCACAATTTTAAAATAATTATTCACTTTAAATAACGTGAATTTAGTAAAATATACTACGCTGAAAGTTAAAAATAATAAAAAAAATTACATTGATTGATTGGTTTTATTAACGTTGCACTAGAAGCCACAGGAAGACAATTATTAAAATTCCTATGGAAACAAAGCTCAGAAAAAGGGCCTACAAAGTATACAATTATGCCCACACATAACATTTATTGGCAAAAATAAAAAAAATATATAACATCAAAGTGTAAGAAATAACAGTACATGTTGAAGCAAAAAAATAGAGATGATACATTTTTACGAAATTGAAAATGAAATAAAAACAAACAATATGTTTTCAGAATGTGACTTCATAGTTTTAATAATTTCAATTTTTTTTTATTATTTTTCTTTTTTTCTTTTCTTCTGTTTATGGAATGTATATCAATCTGTATGCCATCCATGTACCGATTTCCTGCTAATAGACAGACACTATGCCTCACACCCAGAATTAGACTCCCAGTGATAACCAGACACACATTTAGTACAAGCAAAGCACACAAAAAGAAATTTGAAACATTCAAAAATGAAACTTTTTATAAAGTATAAGCAACATATAAGGTACACAATTTTAAACATACAATAAGGAAAATTGAAAATTTGGGATTGTAATCGAATATTGAAAAAATTATAATTTTTTTTTGTAGTTTTAAATACCGTAAAGATATAGTATTTAATTTTAAAATGAAAAATTAGGAATTTCATAGGAACTTCAGTCAAATACGTTTTGCGTCAGCAACAGGTCAATTTAAATAAAAACAATAGGGACTAGAGCAAGAGAAAACGTTCATTTCCCACACAGCCACTTAAACATAATTTTTTATTTTTCCGTTTAAAATTACTTAAAAAAAAACGAGACCAGTTAAAATACGATTAATAAAACCTATAACGGAAAAAAAAAATTAACACTTTGTATGGGATATATACGATTAAGCCCGAATACCGGTATTACAATTTGACCACCAGAACTTCTAATCAGAAAAAGTGAGAGAGAAAAGCTTATATCTGAAAATCTTAATTATGCGAGACCAAGTAGTTTGGATATTCATTCCGTCACCATTAGCAACAACGAAATTTGGAAATGAATCTGTCGTTTCCTAGTAATAATCTCCAATGCGGTTCCTAACCTAGCATAAGTTGTAAAAATCAGAATTCTCTTTGACAAATATTCCAGCTAGTATTTTTTATCTATATATAGTAATTGATATTTGATATTTTTATGTGAAGAATTTAACTATTGATGTTTGTGTATGATTATTGATATTTGATATTCTTAAGCATTTAAATAATATAACTGTTAAAGTTTTTGTTTATTATAGTTAATGATATTAAAGTGTATCAATTATTTATGATTTTAAAGACAAACAATTTTTTTTTTTAATGGAAGTGCTTTAAGTAAGATTTTTTTTCTTATGTTGAATTTAGTAATGTCGTTCTATAATGTTATCAGTCAAGCTAATATTTGGTATTTATGACATATGAATTATTTTTTGGAGTGTAATGATTTTGTGCAACTGTAAACTTGAACAGTTGGGACAATTATTCGTAAAAATGAGCCGAATGATATCTCCCGTGCTTAAGGTTCCCCTGTATAGTGCATATTATTGTAAAGGGGGGGAGAATCGTATGTCACACGATCTCTTCAGGATAGACCTGAACGAGTCTCCGTGACGAGATGAAATAAGTGAACGAAATGACACTCGTGAGTAAGGAGTGTAAATAAGTTATTGTTGTTCAAACAACCTCATTTCTTTTTGTCTCAGGAAAACGGCAAAACTATAAGCTAATGATGATTAACTAAGTTACTATTAACAAAATAAGAGTAAAGGAAGTGTTATTTGGTCGTGTGAAGAAAATTTTGTCTATAATATATATATATATATATGTGTGTGTGTGTGTGTGTTTATATAAATACATATATGTGAAATGTTGTGAAAACTTTTAAAAATTTAATAAATGTAATTATTTTGGAAAAGTACAAAAATTAGAACATTATACTTAATGTTTTTACAGGTGTTATACCGTTAAACTGAGTTTTTCTGAATTTATAAGATAATGATCCCAAAGAACAAAATATATTATTAAAAATATATAAAACAACAAATCTATAATTTGAAATGTTTCGAAGTTAAAGTCCAAAGAAAAATCTAAAATGATAAGGAAAAAGAAAAATTTATTTAAGAAACTAATACCAAATATCAAAAAATGAAAAATTGAAAAAAAAATTACGTACATAAACACACACACAAATATATATATACATATGTGAGTGTACATGTGTGTATGGTTTTGTATACAGCTCTTCAAAACAAATTTAATAAACCTGAAAATTATGTATATTATATGCAATGGTAAATTTTATACTTCTGCTATTATTTTATACCACAATTTATTTAGAAAAATCTTCAATATATTTCTAATACATCTCGATTTGCTTATCTAGTCAAAAAAAAAATAATTATTTGACATCAGCAATTTTTTCGGGAAATGCTGCCTCTTCAGTTTTGGGAAGAGTGCTAATATCTTAAGAAAAGAATAAGGAAACACTTCATTTGTCCAATCTGATCTAAAAGAGTTTTAAATTTCATGTTTTTCATATTTACGTTCAGTTTTAAGAACACGATTAAATATATTACTCACGATTGGTTCGCCAAACAACTGCTTCAGATACCACACTTGGAGTATTTCTAAATAATTTAACGTGTTTGACTTTTTTCTCAAGAGAATACTCTAGATTTTGGGAAGACGATGTATCCGGCATCTCGTAATTAAATTAGTTTTTAAAATAGATTTTATAATTTATTCAGACACATCTCTGAAGTACGAACAAGGATATAGGATGTATTAGTTGAATGACAATGAATCTTCACTAGTTCTCACATTCACTGTAGTATATTCTTAAAAATTATTTTGCATATTTTAATAAATTATCAATACTTAAGGCGAATAAATATATAACTTTTTTAAATTCTACAAAGTATTTCTCTTACGAATTGAAAATATAAAAAAGCGTTTGACTTATAAGAAATTACGAAAAAATAAGAATCACTTGAATCTTTGGCTATGTAGAGATAATTTTCTTACCGACTCTATTTCAATTTTAATTAACATTTAATTTTTCTGTACAATTCAAATATATCTGTCTCTTTGATCCTTTAAATGCGCAAGCATTGAAATTTTTTTGTTCACGCAGACATCATCTTGAAGTTTATGTACTTTTAAAATTTCGAATCAGAATCAAGAATGTAACGAAAATTGTGATCTGAAGCAGTTAATATAAAATATAATGTGCAGTCTTTCTTCTGTGTCTGGACCGCGGTAGCCTAGTGGTCAAGGTCGTGGACTAGCGACAGGCGGTTTTCGTTCAGTCGCGGGTTCGATCCTTGGCCGCCAAAGACCCGCCGTGTAGCTGGGGCTGATGCACGTTAAATCTGTTCGGGGCCCAAAGTCCTCCCGTTGGTGTGGTGTGGATGTTAGGAGAGGGGGTGCCAGCTCAGGTGTCGTCCTCGTCATTTGACCGTGGTTCAAAATTACGAGGTCCGTCGCCAATAGCCCTCGTGTTGCTTTTAGTGCGACGTTAATAAAAACTAAACTTTCTTCTGTGTCTTACAATGGAACCTGCATTGAAAGCTTAATGTGATGCTTTTTAAATAAGTTTTAATTTTACCGGTATGATTATGACCATGTGATACTAGGCATTTTGTAGCCATAATATGGTGTGCACTTTTTAACTGCATTCCTTTTCGTAACATTCATATAAATTGATTTGCAAAAATAACATTGCTCTGATACTTTAGAATTAGTCGTTATATGTATTCGTTGTCCTCGAAGCCAAATATCTGTAACTATATTTTGAAAGATTCTGTTGATAGGTAAGAGCTTACATTTAAATGGTAATTTTAATAACACATTTATAAATTCTACTTAATTTTTTGAAAAAAAAAAAGCTCTATACATTTTTTACAATTTAGAAAATTAATGTATTCAAAAGTATATAATTTTTCACTAGGAATAATATGAAGAACTGAAAATAAGCATTCATATAAAAATTTTCCAATGTATATATTTAAGCTTGTATTTATCTAGCATTTTATAGAGTATTCCTCAATATGTTTATGAAAGAGTATATCATATTTAGTGAACTCTCATATGATTGTTTTCTTCAAGAAGATTTTGTATTCGGGAAATATAAACTGCTGAAGTTCTGTTAATAATGATTTTGGGTTTGAAGTAAAATATTGTTATTAAAACAATTTATTTTTCTTTTTTATATATAATTATTTTCAGTTTATAGCTAAAATGTGTTTATTTATCTTTTTATTCTACTTCACATTTGGTATTAAAATAAGAAAGGTTATTTAAAGTTTACAATTTTTTTTCTTCTAGTTAACATTTTCGAGAAGATATCAAAACGTATTCTAAATTGCTACTGTATAAAACTAACAACTTTTTTAAATTATGTTATCACACAAACCACATTTGTCAATATATGGCCTAATTTACACTCTTGAAAATTATGACAAGGTATAAGATGTAGCATTTTTTTCTGATGACAATGAGCTTCAGGTTAACGCATTGAGTATAGGATATTATATCCCTCACTCTAAATTTTATTAATATATAACTGAATTATACATAGAGTTTGAAATTTTCAGATAAATTTTCATCGACTCTTATGTAAGTCTTTTTTCAATCTAGATTGAAATTGCTTCCGTAGAATCATTTCATAGACTGAAAAATATTGTGTATCAAAGAGGATTTTTATTTGCATTTGTTGATATTTAAGTAAAAATAATGATGTTGGAAAATCTATATACGCATGCAAATATGGAGAAGTTTTTCTCAGCTTATTTCTCGATACAAAAAGGGTAATTTAATTGAGAAATTTTTTAAGAAATTAAAATAACTTTATATTGTTAAATATTTTCTTCATAGTGTGATTTGACTGTATATCAAGAAGCTCTATGAACGACTCCTTAAGTTCTGAATGAATATCAGCAGTAATAGAAAACGTGAGCGAATTAAATTTATACTCAATTTTACTCTGTAAAGTAATGACATCAATTTTTCATTCCAATAATGAATCCAAAAAATAAAAAAACTTTATACTACCGATTTCTAGTTTGAAATTACGTACCAGTGGAAGGTTTAATTCAGGATCGGTTATAGAATTCAGATTTCTTAAGGTAACACTCAGAAAGAAGTAGGAAATTGGTGACAGATCCCATTTATTACATTTAATCTTTATCTAATAACCACTATGACAATTGAAGTAGCTCACCTTATCCCAACTTTCACACTCGCTAAGAGAGGATTTAGGATATCGACTTTTTTTTACGTACCTCAGACCTGCTATACAGAGGGTATTCATTGACATCAAATCTCACATCAACGACTTAAGGAAATTTTGGGCAGCCGCATGTTAGCAATCATAACAAATAAGCGAACTCGACAATAAGAGATGATTTGCTGATGATTCTTTTGGAAGTATAGTTCATGGCTGATATTGTAGTTGCAGTATACAGTATGTATTAATACCTATTTTCATACCAAACCAAGAAAATAATAAGAAACTCTCTGCAATGCAAAACATAAAAGACTTACCTCGACGATATGTTTTCGAAAAAAAACCTAAGCTATAAAATATTTCCATAGGACATACGATATAACATAAAATTACTTTTTCACATATACTGCCTTTCATTTTAAAAAAAAAGACGTTTTCTTCAAAACTATCTAAATTGCTACCTTAACAGTGGAAAACCTGCCAAGAAATTATTAATTTGCAAAACATAAATGATATACAATAGAATAATTAGTGGTTATGTGTATTTATAGAAAAGAAAATAGACCATAGTTTGTACTTTTCATACAAGAATTTTTTTTTAGTTTCGGAGTTATTTTCTGTTGTGAAATTTGTGAAAAACCAACATGACTGATTATACAATAATAAATGTCATGAGGAATAGGTTTTAGATTCGTAATTTTTTTTAACTAAGCTAATATTACTGCCTATACCATTGAAATCAATTATGATTGAAATGCGTATTCTGTTTAATGTAACTGGATTACTTTGAAAAGAATAAAGCACTTATTTAAAGTATCCTCACACTTTTGAGGTAACCGAAATAGGGGTCGTACTTTGACATCTATCTTTCTATACTGCATACGTATATGCATCTGCATATGTAAAGAAAATCCCATGCATATTAACTTTATCATTGAAATTTAATTTTATGATATTTTGTTTATAACTCTCTTATTCCTTGCACATAAATTCTTACCTAAAATGGATTTAAAACTTTTTGAATGAGTTCCGAGAGGAAGAGTTGCTATAGGAGAAGCTTGGATGCCTATTACTCTCTGATTGATTGTTGGTGTTGGTGTCAAAAAGATGGGAATACTGGTCAGAAGCCAAAGTTTGCAATCAAAAGCGAGTGAAGAGAACGAGAATTCTCACTAGCTGCTAGATGTTTTTCTATTTGACTGCTATTGGCTGTTGGTATTCGGAATAGTTGAATTGTTGCAGTTAGATCATGTCTGGTATGGGAGAACGAATTGGAAATATAAGGTTGAATTTTTATAGAAATATCTAAAAAGGGGGTGAATTTATTCAAAAAAATTCAAAGAGAAGGTTAAGGAAAGCTAATTTGAATCGAAGAAGATATTGAAGGTTCTTTTAGCTTAGGGAATTGTTTTATATTCTCGAAATTCTCTATATAATATTGTCATAAAACTCAAGAGAGATAATATCATTTCTGGTTAGTTTCTAATATGCTTTTTGAATGTAATGATTTTAAAGAAAAAATATTTATGTAAGAGGTATCAAAAATCAATCTCTATATTTATATTTAAATGTAGTTTATAACTTTGATAATAATCCTTCCCTGTATGTGCCACTTTAAATGATTGTAGACTATATATAAACATAACCTTGTACACACTATGGATAATCATAATGCCAAATATTAAATGTGATAAAATTTAATATTCTCATTTTCCATAATTTGTTCCCAAGTATTGTGTAGTAATTAAGGTTTATATAAATTAATAAGGAAGAAATCACGTTCACTCAAAAAGAAATATTCCCATTGCATATAATACAAAATATCTTAAACGTGGATAAAGTAAATAGTGAATAGAAGAGGTCTGTAGTACTAAACGACAATCTATAGAACGATTTATTCACGAATATTTTTCCCTAAAGCGTGAATCATTTGCTTATATTTTTTTTAAATCTTTTTGATTTTTTTTATTCTCAAATTTAAATAAATCATACATTTAAGGAAATAACTGGAATTTATTAATGTTTTACTGCAAAATTAAAACAACAAAATTTAAAGTATTTTTGAGTTTTAGATCTCCCAATTGCGTAAAATAGGATATAAAAAATGACACTCTGGAAAATGCTTTAGAGATTTCCTGTAATCCTTATAAATGCTTTATTATTTAGCGCTTAACTAATAAATTTATAAATGGCTAATGTCATTAAAAGCGTGGCTTTCCTTACATTTCCGTAAAGAAATTAAGAAATGTTTGTTCGGATGTTTCTCATGGGTGAATCCGTGAGAATAATGTATATGACCTCGTTAAATATAACTAATTGTTTTATTATAGAATATAGAGCAAAAAGGACCTCTTATAATAAAGAAAATTAGTTCATCGTTTGGTTCGTTTAATGCATAATCTCAAAATCTCGTGTCAAACTCTTAATTAAGAGTCCTTTTCGCAATGAGATTTGAAAAAGCCTTAAAAAATTTAAAACATTATAATGAGTAATTATGAAAGCATAAATTTCAGGAATTTAATCTATGATCTATTTGAATTAAGGGAATGTTACTCGTAGATTGATTTTAAAGAAAATTATGATTAAAAAGTTTATTGTTTAATGTAACTGGTATTATCTTAGAGAGGAAAAAATGTATTTATTTTATGACGATTTTAAGAGGTCTTCACGTCTTTTAACTGACACTACACCTGTCAAACACAATTTTTTAACTAAGATTTTGATCTTTATTATTTTTTTTCTGATATTAATATACAAACGGTTTTCTTTAAAAACCTTAAGCACTACGGCTGTTATTATACAGAACAAACAATCAATCATTTTGATAGCTAAATTTTATAGCAGTTTTAATATTACTTGATCATGAATTTTACTTTCGAGAAACGTAGTTTAAAAGGCATTTTTCTATACTGTAAAACTCAATATCACAAAAAGTTATGCTTCAATGAACCTGAAATTTTATATATTTGTTTGCACTATACTTATGCATAAAATGTACTATTCTTAAAATTTTATATTGATTACAAATGTTTTTTTTTTTTTAATATTACGATGAAATAAAATACACAATGACTTTTAAAAATATTTAGTTTCCAATACTCAAAATACTATAGCTTTCTACGTAAGGCCTGTATTGCCAAAATAATTAACGATATTCTAGAAGAAAATTACATTATGAATTAAGTTCAATTTACAAGACGTCAATAAATTTATTTTTGTTTCAGTTACCAAATTTAGAGGATATTTTTTTTTTCTTCTTAGATTTGTATAAAATTTCATAAAAAAAAAATATAGTAACATAATTTTCTTCGTGTCATTTTAATTATAAAGCTTCATGTGGTCATAAAATATGCATTTATAGACATAATTTATGTTAACCCGTTCACTCCCATTGCATTATATTTTATACACTCGCGTTTCCTCTCCTGTGCCCAGCATATCACATTAGATACCACAGTGAGTGTCTTCTACGGCCCAACGTATCATTAGAGTTGTGCTTGATGAGAACATTTTATTTGATTTTTTTAATGTTACTATATGGCGTTACAACACCGCAAAATCTATATAGATAGGTTATTTGGAGTGTTGACCTTGGTGATTTGGGGTTAGAATTCAATTCTGGCTATCAGGAGGGGGGAGGGTAATTGTTAAAAGCACGTTCTGCGGCGCTGCTCTTTAAAGTAATGATATGAGTTAAAGGGTGCACTTTATTCGGTTTGCTTTTTTTCTTCCTTGCTTTCTTCTTAGGATTTCGAATGAGAATTTATAGATGTTTATGGGGGTTAGGGCTTTTAGTAGCTGATGCTCCTAGCTGTTCGTTTCATTCGGTTGGTTTTTATTTGTAACCGCCCTGACGAAAAGGTAGTATATATCTGATACTGAGATTTGAGAATTAATAAATGAATCTGACAATAATGTTAGCGAAAGTAATCCAAATCTGTACATACCAATTAAATGAAAAAAAAGGACGAAGAAGATGTGCCCTTTGCACAAAATCTTTCTTGAAGTGTCGAAAATTGAAAAAATACGTGTGTAAGACATGTGACGTTGGACTATGAGTGGAAGAATTTTTTCTGATAAAAATACCAAACAGCAAAATAAAATTCATTTTTTATATGTTAATATTTAATGTAATGGTACATCATTACACCATGAAATTTATATAAGAAATTTAGGTATATTTTGTGTGTTCTTAAATTTCATTTCTTTTATTTTTTATGAAATTATAGTGAAATAATTAATGTTTGATAAAAAATTTATGTTCTGCAATTAAGAAAAATCCTCATTTGTTATTGTGTAAAATACATTTAATATGGATTAAGTAGATTATTTGAGTAGTGTGCCGTAATCCTTTGCGAAAACATAAATACAAATAGCTTACACTGACTCTTCTTTCTTATCTCAAATCTCTATCTATGTCTCTATCTATCTCCCTCTCTCTCTCTATTTCTTAATTTTAAAATTAAATTTTCTAACATTATATTTATCTAATTTTAATAAGTATGCATTATTTACGGATTTCCCATAAGACTTTTACTACTCTCTAAGTAAGAAAAAATGCAGAATTTTGAAGGTATTGAGTTTTAGAAAACTTAAATTCATTAAACAGCATGAAAAAAATGGTTCAATGACACTGAAAATTTTATGTTTTGAAACAGTTTATATTCAGACTTATCTCGACCAATATTACTTATATACCACAGGATTCACGAAAATAATTGTTCAATATATTTTAAAATACGTAAGGAATGCGCTTTTAAATATTAAAACCACCTCGTATAAATGCGATTATAATTCGAGCTCAATGAACTAAATTCGATATGTCTATAATTTTACAAATCAAATAACTTTTTCTATTAGAAATTCCGTAAATCTAGGCAGAAAAATATATAACTAACTCGCAAGATGTTGCTTCGGTGTGAACATTTAAAAAATTAATTTTATTCCTAAAATTAGTGATGCACCTTATGAATTTGAATTATTATAAATGAGAGTAGCGCCATCTAAGTATGAAATCTTTAAATTAATAGAATTATATGTCAATTAAAACTTCTGGAGATGCAGTCTAAGTACTCAGCGTGATATAAAGTGAGAACAAATATGAAAATTAAAATGATAATAATTCGAGATAAAAAACAACGTTTTTAAAAACGATGTTTTCATATAGTGGCAAAGTTTATTAATAAAAATTATTGAAATATTAGTTAAAACTGGTCGCAAATATAAAATATTGCATTGTTAGGCAAGTAAGAACGGTTCCCGAAATTTCAGAGCTCTAGATTGATGGGAAATCGGTTAATTTAACGATAGAAAATTTGATGACACACTGATACACACACACACACAGATACACACACACACACACACAGATACACACACCAAGTGAAATACATAAAAACGTTTAAAGTAACTAAAATTAATTAATTTATCCGGTAAATTAAATGGTTAGAATGCAGTTTAACCCAATCACTCTTGGCGACAAGAAATTTTTGGCAGTATTTTGCCAAATGTGGCTTCCCTGTTCCGTTTTACGGACTTAACGTTCAGCCAAACAAAAAAAATCGCCAAGTTCGGTGCCAATTTTTGAAATCGCGCCAAGTGGTTGGGATAAACTGCATTATTGAAGAAAATACTAGCTAAAACTTGTCGCAAATGTCTAAATATCGCATTGTTAGGCGAGTGAGAACGATTCAAAAGGTTTCAGAGTTCTATCTCGATGAGAAGTTGGTTAAATTAACGATCAAAAATTTGATGACACACACACACACACACCAAGTGAAATTCAGAAAAACGTTTTAAAAAGCAGTTCATAACGCAGGGTATGATTTAATAGGTTCTTTATATATTTTTTTCAAAATATCTAGCATGCTTCAGTAGACAGTAATGCGTTCCGAAACCAAATTTTCTGAATGATTAACTAATTCTTTAAAATACAATATTCATCCTGTCTCAAAATGTGTAATATTTTAACAAACAAAGGTTATGCGTTATAACAAGAATTAAAAATAAATAAAAGATAATTACTTCCTTCGCACAAATATAGCGTACCTTAATATAACCGCAGTTTCTTTCTAACTTAAGAAATGTTATAAGGAAAAGATTTTAAGGAGTTAAAGGACAAAAAGATAAAAAAATATTATAAGTAAAATAACTCAAAAATCAAACAAAAACATTAAAGATGAGTAGACAAAAATTTACATGCATACATACATAAACAAACACACATACATACACACACACACACACACATATATATATATATATATATAAACTGCTGTTTGTAGAAAATGCAACA
>BMAW01112200.1:0-11349 GCA_019974015.1 Nephila pilipes
AGCAAATATATCACTAAATACAATAAATGAAAATTTGAAAAAAAAAAAAATATACATAGAGTATATAGTTCTTACAAGATGTTCTACATCGATGTTTTCGTCGTATAGAAAAGAAAGGTTATATTACCTTCCGCAATCTTCTTTACTTTGGATAACATTTCTATTTCCTGCCCATTGTTTCTAAATCTGTCAATTGTGAACAGAATCCTCGGATTGATTTGCTTCAATCGATTCAATACGGCCTTATGGAAACATAAAAAAAAATATTATGCATTGTTTTTATAATTTTAAATTACGATAAAATTAAAACTTTTGGTCTGGCCGTTATATTTTACTTGCTCTTTATTTCTATTTTTTTATGATCTTTAATATGAAATCAAAGAAATTTACCAAGATTTTTTTAAGGCACACATTTACAGAAACACTAAGGCATACAACAAAATACTGATTGATATGAATCAGGAATCTAGTTAATATACAATTATAAATTTAATCCAAATTAAGAAATTTTATAATAATGCTTGGCAATTTTAATTAATTAAAAATAATTAATTAATTAAAAATGAATTAATAAATAACACCTTAATTCTATCTTTATTCATCACTACATTGAATTAAAATATTTTTTTACTAAACATTTTTTCTTAGACCGGCAAAATATCCTTTTCTTCATTACAAACACTGCTTCCGTTCATTTTAATATCTCTTTACATCACTTAATTGTGTGCTATTTGAAGAGTACTTGGCAATTCTTTGAGTAATTTCCTTTTATTATTTCTATTTCATTTACATGCAACGTTACTATATCCCTATCTATTTAGAGTATTCTACTATTTTGATTGATTATTTAATTACTGGAAGCTTGGATCTCAATATAAATATTGAAAATGTACCAATGAACTATAATATATATTTTTTCAATATAAGTCACCTCAGGTCCAATCAAAGGCAAAGTTCCAGTCCATAAAGCGCCGATGCTTATGGTCCCAAGCATTGCATAGACAGGTTCCTTTCTGTTTGACATGAAACCTAAAGCAAAATATAGGGTAATATATTACAAACCATTTAAAATTTGGGATTTGTTCCATTATTAAAACTACATTTGAGCAGCAATATCCATTATCTAAATGAAGGAAGATCCCAGTTTTTGAAATAGCTATTAGTGCAGATTATTTCCTTAAATAAACATAATGTATATTAATTATTTAAAATACAGAATTTAATAGATGTTAGCACTTTTCTTTAATTATTTCAAGACTTTGTGGCAATAATTCTGAAAATGTTATTAATTTCATCTCCATTTTCTTAGCACACTTCGCAGAACTCAGCAGATGACGTAGAGAGCCTCTGGGACAACAGGAAGTGTTCGAATTGTTGATTACTGACCATTATTACTTACATAGTAAATAATGAGAAAAGTCTGCACATTAACTAAGTTTAGTTGCAACTTGGAATAGCGTGGAAGACTTTTCACGAAATATCCTCGAATAAAGTATAGTGCGATGCTAATTCAAGGTCACGCGGAATAATGGAAAATGATTTTTTCTCGATAGTCAAAACTTAAATATTCCTACATCATTGGAAACATTAGATAAAAGTGGCTCGCTAATTATGTAAGATAAATAAAACCATTTATGATTAATTAATTATTTTTATTATCAAATAAAATTAGTCTTTCAATCCTTAGTTTAGTCAAAACACAAAATATACCACAATAAGTTTTGATGAAAATAGTCAGGGACGAAACAATTGATACAACAAAAAGGACAAACACATACTCTTAATTACTACAATACCGCTAAAGTATTTTTGCATGTACAGCGTAAGCAAACAGAGTGGAATAATTTTTTGCATCAACAATTTGATTTTCTGTCCTTGCAGTCTATTATATCCCCCCCCCAAGAACTTTATAGATTCGTGAAAGATTCGCTCTTGTCAAATTTGTAGCCCTGCACTTTCAGCTCTTATTAACAAAGATTATATTCCGAGTTGAATGTAGATAATTAACCGCCAATCCTCATAATGCTAGCAGGAACCTGAAACTCCTGGTCATAGTAAATATACAAAAAATTTGTTTGTTTTGTTAAACTTTTTGCGATCATTGAATAATTATGATGTTATGAGTTATAATTATGATGATTATGATTTGTGAACAAAAATTAAAATTACACTGAGTTTTGAGAATATATTTTAGTCTGCAGGCGTTTTTTTCCCCGAAAATGTGAAGGAGGAGTCTGGTAGAGTCAGGTGCTTTTTTAGTTTTGATTTTTCAGACATGTTTGCTCTATCAGTCAAGCCACATTAACTAAATATTTGTCTGTTATATCAAGTTTCTCATTTTAACATTTTTTTCTTAACATAACACCGAGGCTTTTTCAAAATTTTGTCACTCTAATTCCACTTCCTCGTTTTCTTTTGCAGAATTTGAATTGTGTATATTTACAGTTTAATTGATAGATCTTCAAGATCATCATCATTTGAAAAACATTCGTATTTTCTAAAATTTCGTTCCTTAAGGCGAAAACATTCGGATAAGAAAAATTAAACGCTATAGAGGAATAACCTAGTCGCCTTGACATGAATGTTAATTTAGAATGGAATCATCGCACTCACAGAGTGGAAACGTTGGAATTCCTCCTAACTTAGTTAATCCTACTTTTTATTCAAATAATAAGGTCCTAGAATACCAACTCATACGTTCTGATTCCAACTCTTCTTACTTTCAACAGGTTCAATACCTAACACTAAAACTGGAAATCGCTTCTATCTACTTTTAATACAAACGTTTAATTACAACCATTCACTCCCATTTACAAACATCTTTCAGCTTGTTGTTATCCTGAATCTCCCTTCCTTTCTTTGAATTTTATTTCGCTTATACATCAGTTAATCCTTAATTCAATTCACTGCATTTCTTATCTTCTTCAAATTTACCTAATTACGTTGTATTTTGGTTGGCAAGGAATTCTAATTGCACGCAATTAGAGTTGCCAAAATGTTCCCAAGGTTAGTGATGAAAAAATCGCGAACAGCCTAAATTCATAATACCAAAAAAAGTCTAACATATTGTAGCTAGTAGAGCATATATTCAATAGATGTTGCTGCGTTAGATTGACTTAACATTCCTACTATTGATTTATATTCAAATTTCAATGTCAAATGCTGTAAATAGGATTTATATTATTTCGACCTTAAAATGCTTTATTGTGTATCGAAGGTATGCATGTCTTAAAGATACATGCCATAAAGAAGTCAAAGGTGCTAAAAACGATCCTTGATCAATTGTCTAATAAAATTCAACTGCCTGCCTCTCTTCAAATTACGCAATTTCTTTTCAGCTTAGTTTAATTTGGTTTTATTAACATCGCAATAGAAGCAAACCCACAGCTATTGGCAACGGACCTCCTAATTTTGAACCTCGTTCAATTGACGAGAACGACATCTGAGCTGGCACCTACTTTCTTAAATTCCACAACCACGGTAACGCTCTTTTCAGCAAAAGTACATAGATATTTGAGAGAATAAAACTAACGTCTTGACGTCTATGGTTTTAATTTCTTCATCATTAAAACACTGTGCAAATGTTTTGCAGGTAAATAAATTGCTGTCCTGCATACTATCATTCCTATTTGAAACACTTTCGTCAAATAATTATTTTCTTTTCCTTAAAACTCAAATTGTTTAAAAAGAAAAACTTCAGCATGGGGGGGGGGGAGAATTAAAGTAGAATGAAAATGGACATAGAAACATTTAAAAATTAATTTCTAGAAAATTCTATTGTAGGCCTTTTCAGTTAAATATTTTGATCTAGAAAAATATTTCTCGAATAAACATAAATTATATGTTTATATAACAGATATGGAGGAGAGAATTATCGACATCCATCAAAAGTGTCTTTCAGTTTTTAAAAGTTGCTCAAGAAGCTAACCGGAACATAGGCCAATTAGTTCAGGATACTTATTTTTCAGCACTACATACAGTTCTAGGTACTTTTCAAAATAGCACATAGGAAAAATTATTTTACATTGAGCATAACATATATTTCAATTTTTTTTTCCTTAAAATTGTATCCCGGATTGGATTAGAGCCTGGGGATGGTCTATGTGATTTAAAACTTTTATCAAGCGACTAAGGCAGCAAAAATAGTTGTTATATCATTAAATTAAAATACAGTCGATTATAGTTAAAAGAAATTAATGCCAATGCGAACATTTAAACACTAATATTGCATTATAAAACGTAAGTTTTATACTAATAGTACTGTTATAAAATGCTAATACTTATGTAAAATACTTTTTATTAATTAAGATAATTATTGAAGAAATGTATGAAAGAGATTTTTTAAAACAAATAAAAATATTTATTATAAACGACAAATGCATAAATATATTATATAATTTATGAGGATCCGGCATTTACGAGGCTGAAATATATAATTTTCTTTCACCCCCCCCTTTAATGAATTGATTAATAATTACATTTACCATGTATTTAAGCTCAAATTGTCTAATATTTTTTCGATCTTCATTAAATTCTTTAGAACTTATTTTGTATGTATATCTGTATTATACGAACGCTTCGAGGGGGAAATATATATATATTTTAGTTTCTAAAATATTTTGCGGCTTTTTTCTAGGGTTTAAATCAATTATTAAGATTCTAGAATTTAGAAATTTTTTTTATTTGTATGTATTCATTGAATAATCCTATTTATAGAACTTTGAATTTAATTCTTAAATTAAAAGAGTATTCAAAATTTAACTGGTATTTTATTCTCTTTTTCTTCAAAATACACATCAAATTCATTTTAGTTGCTAAGGTTCTTGTAAATTAACGAAACAGTTAAAAATCCACGAGCCTTCAGATATTATAGAAAAATATGAAACATATCACAGTTTTCAAGCAAATAATGAATCGTAAAGAACACTGTAATTACAAAACATTCAACTAGAGAAACTTAAGACATTCACCATGAAGATCATTAAAATATAAGTGGTAAAATTCCTATAACAAAAGCAATTCGATAAATGGCTAAAAAGTAGTTCTATATAAATCATTCTGTCTCTATGATATGTTGTTTAAAGTATTTTTAATTAATCTTTTTTTCGTAAATTTGAATTTTTTGAGTCCTCTACCCAAAAATGGGAAGTATTTGCAGCTCACCAAATAAGTAATTTTATTTGAATATTCCTTAAAACATTCGCATTTTACAGATTTCTAGTTTCATGCATTTACAATAAATTATTAAAATAATTATGATACTCACAAGCAACAATATCTCCCTTTTTTATTCCAAATTTTCGGAGTGCAGCAGCATAATGCTTTGCATTTTCGTTTACTTCTTTGTATGTCGCGTAAACTGTTTCTTTATCTTCGCCTAGTTGAAAAATTAGTGCAAAAAAAAAAAAAAAAAAAAACCGTATTAATACACAAGACATCAAGAATAAATTAATTTAATAAATATATCAGCGTTTAACTGAAGATCAGTTACAGAACAGAAAGTAAGGAGGACTCAGGTATGATTAACATAAATATAATACAGTACTTAAAAGATTTAAAAAGAATTTAAAAATGTTATTTCAATTATATTTTGCCAAAACAAAATTCATCATGACATTCTAAAATGATGCCTATTGATTTTAATATAAATTTGGTGATATCAAAGTGGTAAAATTGGTAAATGGTGACTAGATATATTAAATAAAATTTAAATTCGTAGCGCAAATGTATAAATTAGTATGATTAAATCAAAACCAAACAATTTTTTGATGTATTAAGTATAAGGTAAGTGTTTCAGTTTGTGACGGATCAAAATAAAAATTGTATTCGTACATTTTGAACAAAAAAAACCTTTATTTTTTTTTTATAAATTATCCTTCTGTACCATATAAATATATTGAGAGATACATAGTAGAGATAAACAGGATGTAATTATTTTTAAAAAATATAATACTGAGGGTTTCCTTAACAAGCTATGCATTCATACTATGAATTCAGAAAGAAGAATATGAGAAATGTTTAAAAAAAGAATGGTAGAAGTTTAGTAGCACCATGAAGTAACAACATCTAAAACATTTCTGCAAAATATCTCTTATATTTAATATACGTGAATGGAGGGTTTAGTTTCGTCCTTAAACTTAAGAATTAAATTGCAAATGTAAATACGAAAATTCCAAAGAATTAAACATAAATTTATATTTTATATCATTAGAAACAAAACATTTTGCTAAGGGATTTCATTTAGGGTTAAAATATCCTTTATTTCACCTGCAATGATTAAAGCCGTGCGATCGTCTTTGTATCTCAAGAGATTTTCGGCGAAGTTGAGTTTGGCACCTTCAAACCACCTAGGTACTTTGTTCATCGGAATACTCAAATCGATTACCTAGAAATAATTTCACTCGGAATATACTATTATGAAAGGAAATATGAGTTATATATTTATTATAGATAGCTCATTTTGCATTAAATTATACTTCAGAATTTCCTTCTAGAGTAACAATATTGAAATTTCTTATTACGTAAGTTACTTCTTCCATAACCAAGGTGAAATATTTCATTCCTATACATCTCTCTGTCAGGCATACACTAATTTTGTTATATTATATCGGTTTTATTTGCTTATGTGCCCATGACACTGAAATCTAAGCAAGATCATATGTATATAAGGAAGTTTTAAACATATTAATGATTATTTTAAAAGGAATTTAATTTTTAAGGGAAAAAAAAAATTATCAAGAAATTCTTGGAGTCTCAGTTCTGATGTTCTCAAAATTTAGTTTTGACTGCATCAGGGGATATAAATTTTTTTCTTTGTATCCTTTGCTGGTAACTGAAATTATATACATACATATATATGTATGTAAAAATGTGTTTGTAAATAATATATTTAATTTATATATATATATATATATATATATATATATATATATATATATTATATATATATATATGAGTGAGTATTAAATTGAATAACACATTTTTTTTAATTCACAAGGAAACCATGTAGTTTATACAAAAGTTAATGTTGTAAAAAATGTAAAAATAACAACTGAACCGTAAAAAAAACAAAACCTTAATCAATCCATAAATAGAAAGAAAAATATTGTAAACCGAGAAACAAATGATGTAATACTTAAAGTAAAGTTAATAAATGAAGAAAGCTCATGAAGTTCTTTAAAAAAATGTAAGTATAAATTAGTAGTCAAAAGCCAGAAGTGTAAAAATGATGGAGTGATTAAAAAAAACTAAGAAAAAAAAATTATTTAAAAAAAAAAAAAAAAAAAGTCGGAAAATAATGTTTTTTTAATTGCAAGAGGCTTTATTCTGTGTTATTCTAGTTTAGGTAGTAAATGACGTATCGTGGGAAAAGAACAAATACATCGAAAAACAGATTACAGGCGCGTTCATTGTCATTATATTGCATGATGTTGTAATTTGCTATTTAATGTAATTAAACACCAAATTTAAGCGGACAATAAATTTTTTAAAGTTCCTAAATTACCGGAATTTTAATATTTAGTTATTGACATGATTAATATGTATTAAAGAAAATTAATCAATCTGACATGTTCAGAGCTTTAACGACTTTAAAGCATCCCAAGATTTATAATGCAAATAAGTCTTAGATAATACATTTAATACTTTAATGAATTATTTTAATTTGATTTTTTATATATATACTACATCGTTATTTTAATTTTGAAATAATTGCTTTTTGTTAGAGTAAATATTTTTTGATTTCGATTTTTTTTTATTTTAGGCATAATTTGTAACTTATCGTAAATTTGCAGAGTTTTATTCAAAATGGTTATCAATATATATTTATAATAGAGAAATAAATTTGCAGTTTCAAACTCATTTTATTTACGCATATTTACTAGTAAAAAATATATTCAATGCATATATGTCTTTCTACGTTCTAATATCGAACTGAGAATCAGTTTCATAAGGAGTATTGTCAAATCTCCCGATCAGACAAATCTCACAATGTGACGACATATTGGTCAGATGGCAGCTGAGGCTATCGAACCTACTCTTGAAGCAATGTAGTTTCAAGCATCAGGACGGCTCTCGGAGTCGGAGAAGGAAGTTAAAATACAATTGTAAATAGCATAATAACCTAATAGCATGAGAAACATACTCTACAAGTTTAACCCTTTCGGTATGCCTTGGCAAAGGATCTTCCTCGGGGAAGGAGGAGAATCGAAAGGAACTGTCGCATGAGCCACGGGTTTTCAGTCACTAACCTTTTGTTAGTTGTTTTGAACAGAATATTATACAAAAAAGTTTTCGTCCTAATGTCATAATTTGGTCAAATTTTAGGTTATTAATTTAGGTGTTTTATATCTTAAAATGGGCATTTTTATTATTCATTTTAAAAAAAATAATTTTCAAAAGCATTATTGAAATTATTGCGAAGTGTCAACGTCAAAAACATGAATAAACTGAAGAAAAATATATAATTAAGACTATTTACAAGAAGTAACGAAACTTAATGGGAAGAACGAATGTGGCAATTCTCGAAGCTCAGAGAGACGCAAAGTCCTGTTTAGTCCGTCTCTGACAAAATATCACCATCAAAATCAATAGAAATGTTCCTTTCAAACCTTTTAGAAAATTAATCACAGTCTCATCATTAATTGGCTTGTTGACCAAGCTAGTAAATTCTAATAAAAGACGCTTCCCCGCAATTATAAACAAGAAAGAATCAAGGCTTTCCGAAATAAAAAGGGAAGTAAACGAACTACATCCAAATGCAACGCAATGTCAAACAGTACCGACGGTACAGCTCTAAGAAGAAATAAAAAATACATAGCAAAAACACAATACAAAAACATTCGTGAAAAACCAGAAACACAATTGTACATCACGTGGAAGTTTAAAGAGACGAGTTCAGTTTGTTTACATTACGCTTTCCTTCCTCCCCCACAACAGCTGGGGAACAAAATACTGAATTAAGACAGACTATAATCAAACTAATGGTCAAGATTTTAAAACTACCATTCAGTTCAAAAGTAAGGGTTACAAGGCACGATCTAGAGATATTTTGAAAACGTTTCACCTTCGAATGCATCGTTCGTCCCCTGAGTTGATTCTCCATTGATGTGTATTTGGTACGTTCGACCTTGAAGGAGGATCGCGTGCAATACGTAACTATAAGGTACGTTAATCCCGAAAGGATTAAGCTCAGGAAATAGGGGTAATCTGAGCCACGAATATCCTAATATTTCAGGTAATTACTAACCGAGTACTATAAACATGAGCTCTGACGCGTATTAATAGGAATCCTTGAGAAGTCAAACATAATACTTTAAAATCTCTTATCTATATTCCATACTAGTCAGGGAGTCTTAGTCAAACACATGTAGGAGGGTGCGGCATCCAAATCGTAACAACTTTGCCGATGTATTGATTATCTTCCCTCATGTAGTAGTGTATTTGGCAATACAAAGCTATTGTATTAGTTGTGAAGCTGTAGTCCTCAGTCCTGTGTCGCCGTTCTTAAGATACCAAAAATCAGTCCTCAATCGTCGTAATTGATTTTGCTTAACCAGTCCAAATCTTCTCGAATGGATCCAATATCCTAAAACTGTTTCTATAAATTAAAAACTACAATAAGTGTAACTTTGAACTTTGGAGTAACCAATGCTTCGGTTTGGTCTACCTTTCTTATCTACAGAAAATATCCCACCTCATTCCGTTATCCATACTATCGTGACAACTTATTTTACATTTTACCTTACATACTTTATGAAATTATGTATGCATATATAATTTAGCATTGCATTAAAAGCAACATTAGGGGTATTGGCGACGGATCTTGAAATTTTGCACCTTGGTCAGTGAAGAGGACGACACCTGAGCTGGCATTCCCCTCTCCTAAATTCCACACCACGACAACGGGAGGACTTTGGGTCCCAACAGATTTAACGTTTATCAGCCCCGACTACACGGTGGGTCTTTGTGGCATCGTCGTAGCAAAGACAATTAAATGTGAACTAACTGCAATTGATTCATCCTCATTTAAAAAGTCAATGTGGCAATAATTAGTAAATATCGAAACATATTAAGTCCCGGTAAGGAAATTTGATTCAATATTCGTTATATAGGTAAATTTATATTTTACAGTGTTGAAATACTGTGACAAGTGAGTATTAATGAAAATTTTAATATATGCAATAATTTATTTTCAGAAATTTTGCAAGAAAAATAAATTCAGGATTTGCCTCGTAATAAACCTTGAATAATCTATATATGCGCAAAGACTACATATTTTTTGTCATTTTTAATCATTTTATATGTTTGTAAATTTAATTACTAGAGTTGCCCCTTTCTTTGTTTTTCTTAGCATTCTAACACTCAAATGGAAAAATACCATATGAAAATAATTCTTCTTTGTCGATCCACTTTCTTTTGACAATTATTGATAAACACAAGTTAAAAAATGCAATCATTTATGTTTAT
Source organism: Nephila pilipes (assembly GCA_019974015.1). Classification (NCBI taxonomy): domain Eukaryota; kingdom Metazoa; phylum Arthropoda; class Arachnida; order Araneae; family Nephilidae; genus Nephila; species Nephila pilipes. The sequence continues at coordinate 10,468 of BMAW01112200.1, forward strand.
TACGTTGTTAAATCTAAGATTTTATTGTTCAGTTTTAATAAAATAATATTTTCTAGTAATAAATTAATTTGAAAAGGAATAATTCACTTCAGTACTAATTCTTGTTAACTACTTGTATCAAATTTCTTACATCAGCAACTAAAAGTATTATTAACTTCAAAATTTTAAAAACTTACATTCTTATGTAAGTTATATTTACTTATATATATTCTTATGTTCTTATATTTACATTCTTTAAAAACTTACTCTTTATTTTATCATATTCAGAACAATAGCCAGATAAAATTATAATATGTAATTTTAAATATGTTTATTTTATACCTTGTAATGAAAATTATAAATTTAATGCAACCAAGTAGATTAATTGCTCACATATCTTAGACATTAAATGAAAAAAAAAATTATGAACTAACAGTTTACTTGAAAGAAACTATTTACTCTTTTTATCCCTTTGATCCTGGTGATTCTGAGTATGTACTCGTATTTTCCAGATAAATTAAAACTAAGGAAAGAATATACGAAAATTGATTTACAAATTAAATAAAAACAAAATGGTAAATATTCGTATATACACATATTCTGATTAAATAAACGGAAGTGAAAATATTTTTTAGATATTAGCACGAAAATCTTTTAAAACAAACTTTCATCTAAACTTAAATTTCTCATATGAATGCACAGAAACTGTTTACTATTTCAATGCTACTCAATATAAAACCACTGGTCAAAACAATACATAAAAAAGGAAAGTAAAAAGGAAAATTGAAATACCTTGTCGTATTTCCTAGAATATGTTATTCCTGAAAAATCCCAAATTTCAGTCCAGAACTGTTCTAAATTTTCTACGGACCATTTGTGAAGGTCCCAGTAATCATCTATCAA
>BMAW01112203.1:0-20410 GCA_019974015.1 Nephila pilipes
CTGCTACGTAATATGCCTGACAGCGGTAAGTGGGAACGAAACGACCCCACCACATGAACCTTGGAGATAGGGAAATGATCATTATAGAGATCATTGAGAAACTTAATTCTCACGATGGCAGAAAATGGTGAACAAATGGCTGATCAGAATGAAATGTCCTAGTAGGGACATGAATATTTAAATGGTGTTCAGTGATAAGAGGACGATCAGAGATCAGTCGCCTCGATCTGCCAACCCATGAGACTGTACCCACTCATACTCACTGAGGGCTGTGTCCATTGAAGTCAGCAGAAGGAAGGAGCTGAACTGATCGACTAGTTTAGTGTCTGAACTATCAGATACTGGCATCGTTAGGTATAGATAAATGCAGCAGAATGTGATTGGGTCAGCAGAGAAGAATCAGCCACAGCCTTCAACGATGTGGCCAGTGTAACGACGTTATGATAAATTTGGATGCTAGACTGCAACACTTCTGAGAAGAAGGTGATGAGACATCAACATCCTGTCACACATGATATCCACGTACACGGTTACTATATTACTCTTCAGAAAGTTTTGAAGAGCACACAGGTTGGTGCGTGATGGTATGGATTGAGACCTCCGTCGTAAACTGGGCCAGCAGTTCCAGGGAACAGCGCCATTAAATGGGCGACTGAAGGAAGGTCCTGCTCTAGACCCCATGGAGTCATATCTTCGATGGGTGTAATACCACCATCCTGTCACGAGACTCTGTTTTTGCGAGAATGCCACTGCATTTAGTTTGTTTTGTCTCTGCAAAGCCTTGGACCTGGCTAATGGCCTAGTCTGTTGAGCCTTGCAGAGGAAGGGTTTCAGTATTTATTTTTCTGGGTTGCAGAGCTTTAGTGTCAAATTGTAGTGTCTGGTTTTGTAGGTCATGGTTTTTAACAGGAAGGGGTTCAGGATTGAGGACTTTGAAACTTTAATGATTAAGGTCAGCGTGTAGTTTTTCCCTGCACTGGCAAAATGGAAGCTACTACGCGGCGAGCCTGGGATATTTATTGGGGCCCCTGCCTCACCTGCTGAAATTTCCTTTCTGCTCCATTTGGGGCAAGAACGAGAGTGCATGCAGGTGAGTTGTTCTGACAGCTGGACGCATTTCTGTATGTTACAGGAAGCACTATTGTGTCCTGGCTAAGGTACAGCGAGCGCACGCCCACCTGTCCCTGCTGCTCTGAATGGCCATCAAGCTGGCAATTAAAACAATATCTCAGATCTGGAGGCATGGTCGGACGGGAGATTGAGACATGCCTGAACTGTCTGTGGCAGGTAGGAGTCGAAAAGGTCAAGATGAGGTGCTGGGTGTTAAGCACCTACCATCTCTCCTGTGATCCTCCTGGACACCACAAACTAGCTATCCCTAAGATTCAGAATCTCTTCCGACACGCTTTCCAAATAACTTGAGATACTACGCCACTGAGAGTAGTTCAAATTAAGAGGTGAAGTCGCTGCTATGAATAAGATCATGTCATGTTGTGCTTGTTTTGAGTTTGATAATTCTGATACATTAGGTCCCCAGAACGTAGCTTTATGTCCTGTTCCTTACCATACCCTGTATTTCCTTTTGACAATCAAAAGGAGATATGGTAGTAAAATTGTCTGTTTCTTACTAGAAAGAATCTGTTATTATTTACATCTGATTTTCCTATGTTTTCAGTTTCTACTTGACGTCTACACGATCAAATTAGCGATTCATTATTTATCTTATTCTTAATAGCTTTAATGTCAAAATCGAATTTCCTTTATTTGTTACCATATTGCCTGAGAGAAAAATTTACGGATACAGATTTAGTCTGATGGGTCCCCGCCAGACCCATCTCCCACCCTTTCCTAACGGAAACGAGCAACCTCCTGAGATCTGTTCCATTTTCTGACACAATGTGATCTGCCCCATTATGTGCCCAGGTGAGGTATTGCGGTCCATGGCGGCCGAAGCCAAGGAGCTGCACGGGAGGGAGGCTCACCATCCAGCCACACGCAACCAAGGCTCTCCTCTAAACATTTTGAGGATGACGTTCTGAATTATCACCGACGGCGCACGCAACTCCTCTCGCACACTTTCCTAACCAGGGCCTTTTCCACCACGCCCATGCCCCACTCAGGTACTCCGCATGAGGGGTGGCCAAAGTCTGCATTGCCAGAGCTAGGTGAAATCGGCATTGACATGCTGTCGGCTCTTTAGTGTTTTGTGAGAGACACTGCCAACATATTTTTATTTTTAAATATTTTATTCATTTTTATTTTTAATTTTTCAACACAAGAGTTAACAAACATTAATAAGAAGAAAAACTATGTTGTAGAACTGTTTTCCGCCAGATTACAAACAAGCGAAAACCCCAAAGCAACACATGGACAGGAAAAAGAGGGAAGAAGCAAGAGGAAACAAAGATCACCAGGTACCTTCGGGTTAGAAGTCCGTACTCATCTCAGGTAGATGAGCTCTGAGGGAATCTCAGGCGATGGTGACCAATTCGATCATTACCAGCTGAGCACATATATGGCGAAGCTAATCATGACATTAACACTGAGTCATCTAACTTTCCCAAGCTATCGTCTCATATACCTGCTGATGATGAAGCAGTTCCTTCTAAATGAGGTAAGCGTTTTTCATTCATTTTCCCACGTCTTGTAAGTGTGAGTGAGTTAGGTTTTAATGGCGCAGCACAATTAGGCTATGCTGCGCCAAACATTTGTTAAAACTATTCAAAAGTAACAGAATTAAAATGTGAATACGTAAAACATACAAATAACACAAAAGATAAAAGTTAAAATCAAATGTGGTAAAAGGCCAATATGACGTAAAAGGCAATAAATTATAGTGGGTTTTCTCCCCACAGTCAGATAAAACAGATGAATGGAGTCCTAAGGATGATGATCAAACACCGGACAGCCAATTAAAACATGAGAATAGAGTAAGGGACATGATGGTGGAAGGACACTTCGAGCATCTTCCAAACAAAAGATGTTTTAGAGTAAACTATATGTCCAATGCGAAGGCGAATAATCTGACATCGGCTCTTCGCATTGGAAATACAGGCTATTCTCCAATAATCGGCTTCACCTGAGTGTAATTTTATTACGAGAAGACCTACGATTCCTGCCATGTCTGATGAATGAGCATTAAAAGGTGCGACGTCGAATGTCTCAACAATTGCGACAGAGGATTCGTTGCCGAACGCAGCTGAGTCCGGCTTGTTCATTTCCTAAAATACTACATGACTAGGTATCCAGCAGAATTTTATGCTTCAAGTAACCCTGCTATAAAGCTGTAATGCCGGCAATTTCAACCACGATAGATTACTTCGCATCGTCCAGATATACTAATGTTTCCAGGACGCTCCTGCTGTCAGTATACAACGAACTTCGAGAGTGAGTGACACTCTATGGCGCAAGAGCCAAAGCAGGCTATGTTGCGCCAAACACTTGTTAAAATCATTAAAATTCTAATGGCATTACAAAAACAAGACGATCAACATGTAACACAAAAGATAAAAGTAAAATCAAAATGTGTAAAGGCCATCTTAAAACGCAAATAAGCAGATGATGGGGTTTCACCGTCAGAAAGCCAAACAGATGAAAATCCGGCGATGATCAAACACCGACAGTCAATTAAAATGATGAATAGAATAAGGGACATACAGGAAGGACACTGGAGAATCTTCCAACAAAAGATGTTTGTGAGTAAACGAGTATGTCCAATGCGAAGGCGAGTCAATCTGACATCGGCTCTTCGCACCGGAAATACAGGCCATTCTCCGATAATCGGCTTCACCGAGTGTAATTTGTTATTTATCTGTAAATTCCATGATTCCTGCCATGTCTGATGAATGAGATTTAAAATGTGACGTCGTAAGTCCTGAAATGGGACTGCAAACTGCAGAGGATTCGTTGCCGAACGTGCAGCCGAGTCCGCTTGTTCATTTCCTAAAATACCTACATGACTAGGTATCCAGCAGAATTTTATGTCATAACCCCTGCTATAAAGCTGGCAAATAACGTCAGCAATTTCAACCACGATAGGATGACTTTTGTCGTCCAGATGTACCAATGTTTCCAGGACGCTCCTGCTGTCAGTATATACAACGAACTTTCGAGAACTGGATGTCTCGACTAATCTAAGGGCACAGTAAATGGCGACTGCTTCGGCAGTGTAGACACTGCAGGAAGAGTCGAGCCGGTAACTGTGCCTGATGTCGTTCGAAACGACACCACAGCCGACGTATCCAGTTCCTTTCGATCCATCCGTGTATATAGGAATATAATCCTCATACTGACAGCGATGGAAGGCAAAGATTCTCTGGAGAACAATGGGACATGTGTTGGATTTGTTGAATAAAGCAAAAGGGTTATGGAAAGTAAACCTTGGAATATTCCATGGTGGAAATTTAAAAAAATTTCGTTGCTGAACATCCAAGTCATGTAGGCCGAGTTCCTCGATGAATACCTTCACCCTCTCAGAAAAAGGCCGGATGAAGGAAGGACGAGCACTGTATAGTCTCCTTAAAGACGGGCTGGTATTAATGTTTTGTGATGGATGAGATGGCAGAGATGATATTTTGAAATGATAGTAGAGCGACAGTTTCAGGCGCCGCGAAGCCAAAGGTAGCTGGTTACAAATGGCATAGAGACTCTGCACAGGTGACGTTCGGAACGCACCACAGCAGATTCTCAGAGCATTATGGTGGACTGGGTCAAGCTTCCGCAAGGTAGTTTTGCAGGCAGATCCGTAGACGACACATCCGTAGTCGATCCGAGACAGAATCACCGACTGATACACTCGGAGTAATGAAGTTCGATCCGCTCCCCAAGAGGTGTTGGATAACACCTTCAAGATGTTGAGGGATTTCTCACACTTCCTCCGCAGATGTAAAATGTGCGGAAGGAAAGTGAGTTTGCGGTCGAAAATTACTCCGAGGAAGCGGACGTCAGGGACGACAGGAATTGACGTATTACGGATGCGAATGTCAGGATCGGGATGGAGACCCCGTTTCCTGCAAAAATGCACGCAACTACTCTTACTGGCAGAAATACTATGCCCATTAGCATCACACCATGTAACCAGGTTATTGACTGCGGTCTGAAGTCGTCGCTCAATGATACGCATTGACGATCCTTCGCAGGAAATCTGCAGATCGTCGACGTATAATGAGCCATGAACTGATGGTTGAATATGAGAAAGTATGGGAGAAATATGACATATAAAAAGAGTGGGGCTCAAAATGCTCCCCTGAGGAACTCCTTCATATTGAATAAAAGATGAAGATAAAATACTACCAACCCGTACTTTAAATGATCTGAAATTTAAAAACATTTTAATAAATAGAGGTAAATTGCCTCTCAGACCATAATCGAAAAGAGTGCGCAGAATCCCATAGCGCCACGTACGGTCGTATGCCTTTTCGATATCAAAGAAAATAGAAACCAAATGATTCCTCCGTACGAAAGCAGAACGAATCTGACTTTCGAGTAGAAGGATGTTATCTACTGTGGATCTTCCTTTACGGAAGCCACTCTGAAACGGAGGAATGCATTGATTCTTTTCCAATTGATATACGAGACGGGCAATGACCATACGTTCTAGCGTCTTACACAGGCAACTCGTCAGAGCGATAGGCCTATAGTGGAGAGGGTTTTTTGGATCCTTACCAGGCTTCAGAATAGGAATAACGATTGCTTCCTGCCACTGGCTAGGAAACACATGCTCCCTCCATATTCGGTTGAATAGGTGCAAGAGACTGACAAGTGAATCCTCGCTCAAGTGGCGAAGCATATCGTATGTTATACCATCAGAGCCTGGACTGGTATTTTTAGCCAAGGACAGAGCCTTTCTCAATTCCCACATGTCAAAGTCACAGTTGTAAGGGAGTGGTTGCCGACACCTGAAGTTGATAGGTGTCTGCTCAGAACGATTCTTAGTCGCTAAAAATGTAGCGCTGTAAGAATCGGAGCTTGACACACTAGCAAAAGAGTGGCCAATGACATTAGCCACTTCGACAGGTGAAGAATGCACAGCATTTGCAGTTTCCAGTATCGGGATAGAAAATTCCCGATACAGGGAGTTCGCAGCTTTTACCTTTCTCCATAACTGTTGACTTGTGGTAGACGATGTGATGGAAGAGACATACCTGATCCAAGATTCCCTCTGACTATGTCGCCTTACTCTGCGAGCAATTGCCCTTGCCCTTTTAAAGGCTATGAGATTTTCAGTTGTGGGATACCGTCTGAAGATACCCCACAATTTCCTTTGTTCCCGGTAGGAGGATTGACATTCCTTATTCCACCATGGTTTACTCATCTTCCTCTGTGATGTTCCACTCTTCGGTATCGCTGCATCAGCAGCGTCCACGATAGAGGTAGTGACATTTTGGACAGAGCTATTAATATCCTGATCTTGAACCATTGTACCGGTAATAACCGCTAACCGTGTGAATAAATCCCAATCTGCCTGGTTGAAGCGGTAAGTGGGGGGACGTAAACGCACCCCACTACCATGAACCTGGGAGATCAGGAGAGGGAAATGATCACTATTGTAGAGATCATTAAGAACCTCTAAATTCAGCGACGGTAGCAGTGTTGGTGAACAAATGGCTAGATCAAGGGAATGAAAAGTCCTAGTGGGAGCATGGAAATACGTTTTCTCGTCGGTGTTCAGCAGACAGAGACTGTGATCAGAGATCAATCGCTCGATCTGCCGACCACGAGAATTTGTACCATCATACCCCCACTGAGGGCTGTGTCCATTAAAATCACCAAGCAGAAGGAAGGGAGCTGGTAACTGATCGACTAGTTGGTCTAAATCCATTTGTGACACAACATCGTTAGGTGGCAGATAAATGCAGCAGACTGTGATTAAAGTGCGGGTATGGATCCGCACAGCCACAGCCTGCAACGATGTGGTCAGTGTAACGACGTTATGAGGACAGTTCTGGGAAGCGAATATACAAACACCTCCAGAAGGAGATACTGCATCAACATCCCGTCGCACACAATGATATCCACGCACACGGGTTGTCATATTACTCTTCAGAAAAGTTTCCTGAAGAGCAACACAGACAGGTTATTGCGTAGATAAGATGGATTTGAGATCCTCTAGTCTGGGTCGTAAACCACGGCAGTTCCAGGAAACAAAAGCCATTAATTGGGCGCACTCGAAGGGGAAGGTCCCGTTTCCAGGACCCCCATGGAGTCATAATCTTCGGGCGATGGGTGTAATATCACCGCATCCCCGTCAATGACCCTTGTTTTTTTTCGAGGAACGCTGTTCTTCGAAGCAAGTTTTAGTTTTTGCCTCTGCAAAGCCTTTGACCTGGCCAATGGCCTAGCCTGATTAGCCTTAGCAGAGGAAGTGGTTTTAATATCATTTATTTTTTTTTGTTTGAAGTGAAAAATTAGTCTTAGCAGTTGATGAGGTTTTAAGAACTTTTACTGTTTTCTTTCGTTGCGGTGTCTTAGTGTTAGGTTCAGTAGATGTAAGAGGTTCCGGAAATTGAGTAGATTTAGAAGCTTTTTGTGATTGGGTGGCCGTTGCGTAGCTTTTTCCCTGTATTGGAGTACGGGAAGCAACCACACGGCGAGCCTCGGGATAAGATAAATTCTGCATCGTCTTCACCGTAGTAATTTCTTTTTCTTCTGCCCATTTAGGGCAAGAACGAGAGTATGCAGGGTGGTTGCCCTGACAATTGACACACTTCTCTGCTGCGTTACAGGAAGCACTATCGTGTCCTGTTGCTGTGCAGCGAGAGCATGTCATTTGTCCCCTACACGCGTTCTTTGAATGGCCGTATCGCTGACAATTGAAACACCTAAGTGGGTTTGGAATGTATGGTCGGATGGGGAGTCGGAGATATGCAGCCTGAACTGTCTGTGGCAGGGTAGGAGTCGAAAAGGTCAAGATGAGGTGCTGGGTGTTAAGCACCTTACCATCTCTCCTAATCGTTATCCTCCGGACACCACAAACTTGCTGGTCTTGCAAATTCTCCAATATTTCCTCTTCCGACACATTCACTAAATCAATTGAAGATACGACGCCACGGGAATAATTCAAATTCCTATGCGGTGAAGTGATTACAGGATACGGTCCCAAAGTCTTCATTTTCATAACTTGTTCTGCTTGTTTTGAATTGATGACTTCAATTAAGAGGTCACCAGAACGCAGCTTCTTTAAATCTTTGACAGTTCCTAACATTCCTTGAATTCCTTTTTGTATTAAAAAGGGCGAAATTAGAGCAAAAGTCTCAGTTTCTCTTTTAATTATGAAAAAACGGAAATTTGAATTGTTTCGTACGTCTGCAGACTGAGTATGTTCCTCTTCGTTGTTATTCAAAATATGGCGTTCCACGCGGTCAGCCCATGTTTCACCATTTGGAAAAGAATTTTTGATTGCTTTGGGAGCCAAAAACGATTTTCCTTGAGTTGTGTCCATAGTGCCTTATAAGAAAAAAAATTTCACGGAAAGAATTCTAGTTCGATGGGTCCCCGCCAGACCCATCTCCCCACCCTTTCCTAACGCGGAAACGAGTAACCGACGGAGAGATTCGTTTCAGCCGGACAATGTGACCTGCCCCATTACGTGCCCAGGCAGAGGCACAGGTCCAAGGCCGAAGCCGAGGAGGATTTCTCGCAATGGGAGGGAGGTCACACCATCCAGCCACACGCAACCAAGGCTCTCCCTCTGGGAACATTTTAAGGATGACATTCCGAAACTGTCACCGACGGCGCACGCAACTCCTCTCCTCGCACACCCTTCCCTAACCAGGACCTTTTCCAATCACGCCCATGCGGTCTCCCACTAGGTACCTCCGCATGAGGGGTACTGGGGCCCCGTATTGTTAGAGCTAGGCATGCAGGAAATCGGCATTGATACGCCGTCGGCCTTTTAGTGATTTAGTAGAGACACCACAAATATTTTTTTTTATTTTTAAATATTTTTATTCTTTTTTTTTAATTTTTAATTTTTTTTTTCAACACAAAAGTTAGCACAAAGAAGAAATTAAACTGTGTTAGAGTAAACTGTTTCCCGCCTGATATAAAATATCAAGCGGAAAACCCCCCAAAGCAGAACACATGACAAAGAAAAAAAGAGGGGGAGAAGAAGAGGAAAACAAAGATCACTGAGGTACCTCGGTCCACGTCTTGTAAATCTGTGAAGATTGTAACGGTCAAAAAACGAGTTTCCATTCTTATTTTATATGATATTACGATTGATCTTGTATTCTTATTCGATCCTTCATTCTGCATATTTTTTAAAATAATTTCTCTCTTTATGTTTACGAAATACCATTTTTACGATTTTCATAGCTTTCTTTAACATTTGTAATTTTTCCCGATGCTTTGACGACCAAGTCCTGTTTTCTTCAGAGTTTCTTCTTGCTCTTTAGGAAGATCTTCAGATTGAAAACGTTGGTCATTTGAAGTAGAACTCTGTTTAGCACTATAAGAGGTATCGGGAGCACTTTCAACTACTGCAGGTACATCCTCGAAAATCTCAGAAAAGCTCAATTCTAAGGGATAAATTCTCTGAATAGGTCGAATAATTTCTCCATTAGACATGCACAATTTGGCGACTCGTTCGATGTTGTCCTTTCCTTGAAACATTTCGATGACGCGCCCTAAAGGTCAGATTAACCGTTTAACATTGTCCGAGCCCACGAGAACAATATCTCCTACTGATAAGTCACATCGCTTGGGAGCTAACTGTGGATTCCGAATAAGCTCTGAAAAATATACTTTTTGGAACCATTGACGTAATTGATAGCGTAGATTTTGAAGATAACGTATACGCTTACGTAAATGCTTAGCGTCAAACCTCCATACCATAGTGAAGTAGGAGGTTTGAAGTGCCATTTGATCTTCTCTATGGCACATTCAGCTGTTATATCTTGCCAATATAGTGAATTGAACATTCTTGATGTTCCCAAAAAAAATTTGCCGTTATCAGTGTTTATCACTGAACAACGTCCTCTTAGAGCAAAATATCTTCTTAAAGCTTGCATGGAAGTTTCAGTTTACAGAGAAGTTACTAATTCCAATTGCTAATACAAACAATTGCTAATATTTTGAATGCTCCTGGATAAGAGGAAAACCTACCCCTAATTCAACACAAAAATCTACTCAATATTGAACACACCCTATACCGAAAAAATCTACAAATTAATTTCGATGAGGCTAACGCCACCATCGCCAAGCTTTCACTTGAGTCAAAAAACATTCTTAAGATGAGACAGTCCATGACGAATGAAATGGACAACCTTAAAGAAAATATTAGATGAAAATAATAAAACTCAACACGATGATGATTTGTGACTTTCAGTCGCCATAAAAAAATCAAAGCCAAGTATGTTACGTCCCATTACACTTTCAAACCCAACACTAGCAACACTACCTCTCCCCCCTCCACCACACCTACATCACTATCCAATCAATTTAGTGAACTTGAAATAGAGGAATCTATGGATGATCAAAGTTCTCCCACCAATAAAGTCCCCATCATTGTTTTAACTAAAGTATCCAACCCCAATGATGTTATTAAAAAAATTAATAGCATCACTGAGGAAAAAATCCTCGGAAAAATAAACGGATCTAACCTAAAGCTATTTCCTACCTCCATTGATGCCCCCCGAAAAATTCAAAGACATATCGCCGAAAATAAGATCGAAGCTCATACACCGAGCTTCCTGGCCAAAAATTAGCTAAATTTGTCATCAGGGGACTCCCTGTTGACACTGAACCCAAAATCATAATAGATGAGCTAAATTCATATGGTTGGCAGGTGGAAACCTGGCATGTTATGTCTGGCATGTCTCGCAAAACAAATATGGCTATGCCACTTTTCTTAATACAAGTGCCTAAAAACGCCAAAAACGCTGAAATCTTCAATGTAGATCACATTGGCTACCTAAAGATCAAAATAGAACCATTGAAAAAGGGTTGTACCAAATCAATGTTACAGATGCCAATCCTTTTTTCACCATTCGAAATTGTGCTCCTGTTCCCCCCGATGCTTAAAATGCGGCGAAAGTCACTTCTCTAGCAAGTGCCCCAAATCTAAAGATACCCCGGTTAAATGCTGCAATTGCGGCGGTGCACACACCGCCAATTTCTCAGAAAGCCCTAAAAAACCCCTAAACTTTTAAACCCTCTGCTACCCCTGCAGTTAACGCATGGGAAGAAAGAGCCAAAAAAGCTGCCCAGGCAGCCAACACTAACACAACCACCTCCACCGCTGAAAACACACACCTTCCTGCACCGCACAGCCAAACTACCACACCCGCCACTGTTCCAACTCCCCCCCCCAGAGACCCAAAGTTCGTTCGCTACGGACTTCAAGGACATCCTCAACTTATTCAACCCAAAAAAATTAATCCTGTCAATGAACCTCCTGAAAAATATCAGTCAGGAATTAAAAAATAGCTAGCACACAATCAAAAAATTCGAGGTAATTTTTGACTGTATCCCTAAACTCCTAAATATCTGGTCCTAATTTTTAATTCCTCACACAATATCCTTCCCCCCTCACAATAGTTACCTGGAATGCCAATGGCATTCGACAAAAAATAGGAGAACTTAAAAGTTTCATTCTAGACCACAACCCATAATGGATTACAGAAAACACACATCAACCCCCCTGACCGACTCAAAATACCCAATTACACTGTTTACCGAACAGATCGCCTAACCCACAGAGGTGGCGGTACTGCTTTAATAATCAAAAACAAATTCAGAAAACACAACAATACACATCGAAACCCGTAACGGACAAAAAATTACACACGAATGGTTCGTCACGCTTTGACAGTTTTTGAACTGGAATTTTACAGTTTCTAGACCTTTCGAAAGCTACGATGTCTAGATTTCAAGCTCCTACAACAGCCTTCTTTCACTACCTGGAGTTCCAAGGTATGAAAGTTGTGCTTGAATGGTGTATGAAAGAGGGTTTAAACGATTAATTGTTGTGTGTGTGGTGACCAAATGAAGTTGACGGAATGCAAGTCTGTGGTTATGTATGGCTGTGTCGTAAACGTGGTCAGGGCCAGGAACACAAGAAAAAGAAATCGGTCCGTTGTGGAAGTTGGTTTGAAAGTAGCCATTTTGCTTGTGACGCGAATGTGGTTCTGTAAGGCGATGAATAAGGTGACTGTGGATGAATTGCAAATCAATAGGAACACGGTGAGCGATTGGTATAGTTTTTGTCGGGAAGTGTGTTTGATGACTGTTATGGATGAAAGTGTGAAACTCAGTGGTCAGGGCTTCATTGTTGAAATAGATTAATCAAAGTTTGGGAAAATGAAGAATGGCAATAAATGTAATAGTGCATCTTTAAAACTTTGCTTTGGTCAAAGAAAGGGATTTGCATATAAAATGAAAGTTGTATGTGTAAATTGTGACCAAACCCAAAGTGAAAATTGTTCTTCAAAACAGCTAATTGATACTAAATTGCATCAAACATCAAATGTTAGCACGCATCAATTATTTAATGCTCCATTTGATGTAAATATGAGATTAGTGCAAGGTATGTTAAGTTTGTGACTTGGCTACTCGGCATTGGAAAAATTCTGCATGCACATGAATTTAAACATAATGTCTAGTAAAACTTTTAATTCATACAAGGCAAAAGTTTTGAATGGACAACTCGTTGGATCAACTGAGTTGTTGATTGATATTCGTAAAGATGTCAGAGAGGCGTATGGCTCAAAGAATGATACAGATATTGTCGATATCGGTGTGTCATATGATGGAAGCCGGTTGACAAGAGGACATACGTCAAACATCGGAATAGGATGTGTTATTGACTTGCTGACCGGCTTTGTGATAGACTACGAAGTAATGTCAAAGCGGTGTGGAGAATGTGAGCAGACCAAATTTGCGCTCGGAGAAGACAGTGCTGAATTTCGTATCTGGTATGAAGGACATCAGGACGTTTGTAGTGCTACACATGTCGGATCATCTGGTGCAATGGAAGTTAATGCCGCTGTGAAATTATGGGAAAGATCTGAGAGCATTGGCTTCCGGTACACAACCTTGCTCTCTGACGGGGATTCTAAGGCTTTCTTAGAATTAAAAGAAAGGAATGTGTACGGAAGTGAGATTCAAATTAAAAAAAGAATGCATCAACCATGTGAGCAAAAGATTGGGAACCGCTTTGAGGCAGACTATAAAAAATTGGCGAGTGAAAGGTGTAACTCTGGGAGGAAAGAAACACGGTAGTTTGAAGGAAGATACAATAAAAAAATTAACTAGATATTACACCAATGCTATACGCAAAAATAAAGGTGACGTAGAGGCAATGAAAACTGCAATTTATGCTACACTATTTCATTGCATATCTACAGACCAGAAGCCACAACATAAAAAGTGCCCTTCTGGTATAGACTCTTGGTGTTTTTACCAGTCATCATTAGCACGCGGAAAGAAACCAGGTTTTCACAAAGATTGGGTAAAAACACCAATCAATGAAGAATATTTGCCTAAAATCTTGCCAATTTATCAGCGATTAGCATCAACTGAATTATTAAGCAGGTGTGTCAGAGGTTTGACTCAAAATTCAAATGAGGCATTGCATTCGAAGGTATGGAACAAATGTTCCAAGGAAAATACAGCTTCTAAGAGTCGTGTTTTGATTGCCGTGTCGAGTGCAATATCTGAATTTAATGTTGGAACATTGAAAGCTTTAAAAACATTTCAGGATGCTAATTGCCTTGCAACAAGTTTGTCATCAGAACATTTAGCACATTTTAGTGATTATAGGAGAACATATTTCAGAAACAAAATAAAATCTGCAAATTTTAAAGTCGCGCAGCAAAAAATAAAACTTGCTAAATTGCGTAGACTTAAAATTGAAAAAAAAATGGGTGTTATGTACAAACCTGGTGGTTTTTAACTTTTTTTAAACTTTTATTTATACTATTATTACTTTGTATAAGTGTATTGTGTTTTAAAACTTAAGTGAAATTATTATGTTAAGTTTAAGCTGAATAATCTATCATCGTAACATATGCTATATTGATATTTTGCTAAAACATATTTTGAATAAGTAAAAATATTTTCAATCATATTTAATTAAAGTAGTGTTTTCATATATTATATAAGTAGTAAAATAATATATTAAAAATTTAGAGCTTTGCAAGCATTATTAGTTTTTGTTTTATGCCTTTAAAAACTTTAAATGCATTTTTCTCAGACTTTTATTTTTGAAGATGTCTTTTCTAATCCCTAAGGCTTTTTTTCTTTTCAAGATAGAGTCTTGAAATTTTTTATAGTTACTTAGATGTATGGGTTCTATAAAAGGTAGTATGGATTTAGGTCTGAGATCTCTAGTTATTTTTTTAAAAAATTTTAAAGTTAATATTTTAAAAATTTTCTTGTTTTTTCCAGGTTTAGCTAGAAAAATAATTATTAAAAATCAACAAGGTAACAGATTATCAAATCCATACTAACTTTTGTTTGCAATAGTATAAGAAATATAAATCACTCAAAATAATTAAAAAATTTCAAAAATTGTGTATTTTATAAGAGTTTAAAAAAACTTCAAAATTTTTAATTTTTTTTAAATTTTAAAATAAGGGCTTGTTAAATTGACTTTTCATTTTCAGAATCAGTTTAATAATATATTCTGAAAACAATACATAAATTACTTTTAATATTATTGCCTCCAAAAAAATTTTTTGAAAAAGAGTACCGTGTAGCCTTAAGTGAAAAAGCTCTAGTTCTCAAATAAATATAAGAAAAATATTATTTTGGAGAGTGTTGTTTATAGCTTCTGATTCAAGTCGTAAAGTAATGAAAAATAAACCAAATTATTATATTTTAAAAACCTTTAAGAGTAATTTTGTTAACTACCAGTAGAAATTTAAATCACAAAAGTATGTAAGCACTCTGAAATTTTGACTTTTAAATAGGCTGAATGAAACTTCTCGAGTGATTTTTCGTATTTCAGTGATAAGTTTAGCAGTTCTGCTACAAAGCTTGTAAGTTTGAGCTTTAAATACATCAACAATTCACCAATGCCTCCACGTGGAAAAGAATTATCCAAAGATCTAAGGGATGCAATGATAAAGCTCTATAAGGAAAGCAAGTCCCAAAGGCAAATCGCTAAAATCATAGGCAGAAGTCCTGCAACAGTGCAAAAAATCATTGAAAAGTTCCAGGCTGAGGGAAATACTCTAAACAAGCCAAGAACAGGACGACCGCCCATTTTGACGGATCGAGAAAGGCGAAATATTGTTGGAAATGTGAAAAAAAATCCGATGATTAGCGCACCAAAATTGACAACTGATGTGAAAAACAATTTTGCAATCCTCAAACAATTCGCCGTGTGTTACGGAAGGAAGGATACCATGGTCGAAATATGCGAAGAAAACCATTTGTAAGCAAAGTGAATCGCAAAAAGAGAATAGATTTTGCAACAGAAAATGTAAAGCAGGACACAAATTTTTGGAATTCCGTGATTTTTTCGGACGAAAGTAAATTCAACATCCACGGGTCAGATGGACACCAAAAAGTTTGGAGGAAAGCAAATGCAGCTCTAGAACCAAAGAACATGAGAGGAACTGTAAAACACGGTGGTGGTTCGATAATGGTTTGGGGTTGCATGGCAGCAACTGGAGTAGGAAATTTAGTTATAATCGACAGAATAATGAATCAATATAGCTATTTGAATATTTTAAAGAATAATCTAAGCCAAAGTGCTTCTAAATTGGGACTCGGTGGATCCTTCATTTCCAACAAGATAATGATCCCAAACATACTACTCGGGTTGTTCGGGAACGGCTGCTATATCACGTGAGAAAACAGCTAAAAACCCCACCGCAGTCACCTGATCTTAATCCCATTGAACACTTGTGGGATTATCTCGATCGCCAAATTAGAAAACAAGAGATCAAAACTAAGAATGATCTAAAAAAAAGCCCTTTTGGAAAAGTGGCAGAAAATACCATCTTCTGTCACTCAAAATTTAGTAAAATCAGTGCCATCTAGATTGAGAGCTGTTATAAAGGCCAAAGGCTATCCAACAAATTACTAATTTTTTTGAAAAATTGTAAAATTTGCAATATTAATGTCTTTGTTTTTGTTTGCATACTTACTTTTGTGATGTAAATTACATCCTATTTTAAGTTAAGCTCATCTTGCTAATTAAATATTTGTACTTTTCAGATATTTTTCATTTTGTAATTAAGATAGATTTTGCTGTAATCGAAATAAATCGTTAATTTGAAAACTCTAATATTGTAGGTCTGTTTTTTTTTTCATAGGACATCATCACATACACTCTGCATACTTACTTTTGTGACTAAGTGTATATCAAAAACATAGCCATTAATAAAGCACCAGATAAAGACAATACCACGAATAAAATGCTCAAAAACTTTCACCCCAAATTAATTTTCCTACTAACATAGATAATCAATTTAATTCTCAAGTTTCATCACTTTCTTAGTAATTGGAATACTTCGATAATCTTTCCTATCCTTAAACCGAGGAAAAATCCTCGCCTATCCGATAGCTACCGACCAATAGCATTACTCTCTTACCTAAATAAACTAACAAAATTAGTTTTACTAAAAATACTCAACAACCACATTGACAAATCCGATATTCGCAACCCTAACCAATACAGCTTCACTAAAAATCTCTCCACCTCCCACCCCCTAATCAAAATAACTGAGCATATCTCATCCCGACTGGAACGCAAAAAATTACAGGCACGGTCTTTCTTGACATTCAAAAGCCTTTGACCGCGTCTGGATAGAAGGCCTCGCATACAAATTCATTAATTACAACTTCCCACCCCACTTATTAAAATTATATACTCTTACTTCACAAACAGAAATTTTCAAGTCAAAATTAATAACACACTTTCAAACACTCACGACACGAAATGTGGAGTAGTAAAAGGATATTTAATCGGCCCAATATTATACAACTTGTACCTAAACGATATACCCCAATACAACCTAACCATTTTAAATATGTACGCTGACGACACCGCCATACTGGCAAAATACAAAAACATCAAAACAGTAACATTTGCACTCAACAAACACTTACACATACTAGAAAACTACTACAATGACTGGAAAATTAAGATTAATGTCGATAAATCTGCAGCAATCTTATTTTCCAGAAAAAGAATTATCAACAAACCACCACCGACTTTCTATAACACACAAAAAAAATCCCGTGGTCTCAGAAAACAAAATACCTCGGAGTTATACTTAACAAATCACTCACTTGGAAACCACACATAAACTACTCGCATGAAAAATTCCGGAAAGCTAAATGCAGTATTTCCCCCTAATCTGCTGGGATTCCAAAATGACACTTAAAAACAAATTGCTTCTGTACACAGCCGTTTTCAGACCAATTCTCACATATGCTTGTCCCATTTGGGCGTATGCGGCTAAATGTAATATAAATCTAATAGAATCAACACAAACCTCAACTCTCAGAATGATAACAAAATCAAATTGGTACATAAGAAATAATGAAATTTTAAAAGCCACTAAATTTCCAACTTTTCGAAAACATGTTCAAAAAATAGCCAAAAAGTTTTTCTCCACTCTGAATCTTACAAATAACAACAATATGATTAACCTAGAAAATTATACTCCACGAGAAAATACTAAACAGCCCAGAACTGTATTACTAGATTCCTACTACCCACCTTGATATTTTTAACTTAATTACTTTTTACACTCAATAATTTTTATCTTAAAATCAATCTCGTAACTTTTTAACTTCATTCTCAAGCCGTGTATGCCCACCACCATAATCACACCCATATCACAAACACAACATTCCAGGGCAGCCAATAGGAAAGCTCACCTCCGTAATCCAACAACCAATAGGAAGCAAGGCTATCAGCGCCACCCCTGACCGAAACCTATACCTCCAGACTACCAACCTTATCAGACCTGGATTCCGGTTCCTGATTCTGACTAGTGCAGACGACTGATCCTGAGCTCTTATTTTGAAACGTTTTATTATTTCCCATTTTCACCATTGGTGTTAAGGAAATTGCGCAGTTAGTATAATTTTCCTCTTGGCGTTTAGCCATGGCTTCGACCATGGAAATTAGTGAAACCGTTCCTACGGAATTAACACCTCTTCCGGCGAATTCGACTGAAGAAAACCATCCGAATGAAGTTCCGGCGAATGACGAAGGCATAATTACTCCAGTTCGCCTCGACCCAGAAGCCTCACCTGACGAAATCAACAACATCTTCGTAAAAAATGCAGATTGTATTAGTAAACTAATACAATTACGAGACCTTTACACTTTGTGGGCAAAGCGTTTGAGCGCCGCATCGTATCAAAACTCATCGGACTTTTCGAAGGCGCACGTAGAATTGGGCATAGTACATGCTCAACTTACGACCATCAAGAGTAAAGTTCAAGTTCCGCTCTTCAAACTACCTGCTACTGCAGCTATTCTGGATAAAATTATAGAAGCTGCAAGGAAGAAAGAAGAAAAAAGAATGAAGAAAATGGCGTCGAAGAATAATGGCGGCCATGTTCCAGCCAATTCTCTGGAAGTGGGCGAAGCTAAGACCAAATCTCCAATTAAAAGCGGAGCATCAAAGAAATATAACGCTAAAAAGCGTTCTGCTGATGAAGATGGCTTTTCTGATCCTTCCAAGCATCTTACCGTGTAGAATGGTAATATTAATGAGCCCAAAGGAGATGAGATTACTGAAATTAGTGAGGATGAGGAAGCTGGGGAAACCACTGAACCCAACCACCACTGCTAACAAAACAAAAATACCACCTTTTTTCATCACTTATAAAGGAGATAGGAGGCAACTCCTCTTCTTTGCACGTTTGGAAGCGACTTCGCTTTACAGCAAACTCAGCGGCCGCTTCCTCCGTCTCACTGTCAACCATGAGACGGAATACAGAAAATTAACAAACTTTCTACACAACATATATGTTAAAATCGGACCGTCCTCTCAAATTAATTTTGCGAGGCCTTCCATCTACTACAGATTAAGAGGAAATTAAAAAACAAATTGAAAGCGAAGGCTTTCAAGTTCACAAAATTTTACGTCTTACAAAATTTCAAACCAAGGCTCCAATGCTTCTGATTTGCTTTCAGTTAATTAACAACCTACAGGCCGAACAAATTTACAATTTTAATGAAATGTTCGGAACTAAAATGAGCATTGAAAATTACAGGGGAAATAAACGCCCCTCTCAAAGCTAAAGGTGTCAGGGGTTTTTCCATCCCTCTGAGGTCTGCCACCTCCCTAACCAAGTGTGTGAAATGCGCTGGATCTCATAGGGCAAGAGATTGTGTTAGGGATGCCATTGATGGAACTATATCAAATGCAAAGCGACTGCCCTTTTAATGAGTTAGGCTATTGGCACGTAACTAATAATTTAGTTGTTGATGTTATGCATAACTTGTTATTTAGTGAGAGAGTGAATGTAGGTTTTAACGGCGCAAGAGCCAAAGTAGGCTAGCATGACTTGTAAGAAGGCTGGTGTGCAACTGAAACTTGCAACAATATATTTTTAAAATAAGTTTTTAACAATGTCCGTTTTAAATGACCGAATATTAAATTTTATCTATGGTAAATGTGATTCCCGTTGCAAACTTGTTCCAATAAAACAAGAGAAACTGTCAAATCTTGATAGCTCTAATGGTCAAAGTGCATCTCAAATGTAGGTATTGATGAGGATCTTGCCACTTTTAATACGAGAAAAAATGCCGTATGATAATGATTTTTGGGATTTGTATCTTTTAACGCTAACAATCACTGATACACTGATGGCGCCAGTCATTTCTTTGCCAGAAACTTATGCATTGGCAGAAAACATTGTTGACCATCATAAACTTTTTCTAATGCTGTTTCCTGACTGGCATCTCACTACAAAAATGCAATTTGCGCTACACTATTCCAGGATTATATGGCAACTTGGGTCTCCAAATTATGTATTGGAGTATGAGAAACGAAAGTATGAGAACGAATACTATCCCTCCAAAAAATGTGTGTTATCAAGTGGGAGTTTTTTAAAATATTGCTAAAACTGTAGCATTTCGCCAGCAATTAAAAATGGCACAAGTGTTTCGTAAAAAAAAATTTAAAATTCTATTCAAAACAAATGTTTTTGGAACCAAGCATGTCAAAGTTTGTAAATCAAAACAACTAGAGCTAATATGTAGAATAGATGATTGAACAGACCAAGCAGAAATTCTTACGTGTAATAGTTTACACTATAATGGTACAGTATATTCTAAAAATATAATTGTATTAATTGGTTGAGTAGATGACTTCCTATCTTTCGAAAAATTAAATAACCGTTTCTACATTTAACATATTAATTTGAAACTGCACTGTTAGAAAAGCATTTTCACTCATATTGAGTAACTTCACGAGATGTTGATTTGAAAGAA
>BMAW01112211.1:271-31607 GCA_019974015.1 Nephila pilipes
TATATATATATATATATATATATATATATATATATATATATATATACGTACATACAGATACCTCCTCTCCTTCAATGTATAGGTAGACCTCCTCAAAAATATAAAACATGAATAAAAGTAGAACATATGCAATACGCGATATTAAAAGTGCAATATCTTGAAAGAATGGTCAGAAAATTATACATATTTCAGCGTAGAGAAATTATAAGAATGATGTGAAATGAACAACTCTCTAGCGTACGTTGAAGAATATATAAAAATTTATTTTGTCTCAGACGACGCATGTATTAGCAAAGAATGCCAGGTAATCGTCAGTTTAGTTTAGTTTTAGTTTTTTTATTAACGTCGGACTAGAAGCAACACGAGGGCTATTGGCGTCGGACCTCGTAATTTTGAACCACGGTCAAGTGAGAAGGACGGCACCTGAGCTGGCACCCTCCCTCTCCTAACATCCACACCACGCTAACGGGAGGACTTTGAGCCCCCAACAGATTTAACGTGCATCAGCTCCGGGTACACGGCGGGTCTTTGGCGGACAAGGATCGAATCCCGCGAATGAGCGAAAACCGCCGGCCACTAGTCCAAGACCTTGACCACTAGGCTACCGCGGCCCTAAGTAATCGTCAATAGTTGCAGTTCCAGCAGACAGATGATTTTCCGAGAGGCATGGTGATCTGATTAAGAAGAGTAGGTTGGCTCATACGGTACATAAATCTCAGCCGAATATGACTGCAGTGTGCCAGCTGTGGCAAACATGGTTGGAAGAAGAAAATGTGTTAAGCTTGCGGGTTACTGATACAACGAGAATGGCGTCAGCACGCGTGGATCGGCACATTCGCTGACAAGCCGTGGTGGACCTCGAAGCTACTTTTACCTCCATTCGTTAACATGTCCAAGACACTTTGAATGTTCCCATAAGAATAAGTACCATTTCTCGTCGATTGGCTGTTAGCAGCCTGCACTCACGGAGTTCGTTAGAAGACTATCATTGACCCCATAGCATAGATGCCAACGTCTCCAATGTTGCTGGCTCGAGCGATGTAAATGATGGAATAATCCAGAGTTGTGTTCTGAGATCAGTCACGCTTCTGTTCTTCCAATGATAGATCCAGTGTACGAGTGTGCTTCGACGTGGAGCAGGTGGATTCCGGCAGCAATTGTGAAACGCTTCACCACGCGACAACACGACATTTTGGTTTAGGGTACAAATGCGAATTATTTCAATTCACCGCTAGTTCTGATTCTGGACACATTGACAGCCCAAAGATATGTGTATGATAATCTGTGGTCAGGGACACTCCCCTATCTACAGGTGAGTATCCAAACATTTTATCAGCATGAAAAAAACCGAATGTACATTGCTCACATCTGCCAACGCGCTCTGCAAAGAGTAAAAATGATTTCCTGGCCTCCGATCTCTACTGATCAATCACCAATTGAACACATTTGGGATGTGATTGGACATCATTTGTAGAACCTGTCACCACCGTGTTCACAAGACGAAATATGACAAATAGTTGACAGGGAATGGAGGGACATTCCTCGGGACGTCATTTGTACTGTCTTTGACTCTGTAACTAGACGTGATGTTTCTTGTATCGCCTTCCACGGTAGTCCTACAACCTAATGAAACAACACTTCCTCTCTCTGTATTATGCATATCTATTCAAAATAAAGATCACTTATTGTTTATTGCTGTCACTCTCTGTTAGTTGAATTTCATCGCTTTCTGGCTAGCCCTTCTTGTGCTGCATTGTCAATGACGTGTAGCGTATATGTTTAAATATTTTAATCAGTATTATTAAGAAACTAAGATCCCATTACATTCGTGGTGAAATAATTATTTTTAAAAGTCTTTAAAATAGCAACTATTTTCTGATAAACATCAGTTTAAAAGGTAGTAGGAAAAAAAATATTATGAGAAAGTGTGCATTTAAAATCATACAAAATATGTACTACTTTCCTCAAATAATAAATCCTAAGTAAAATGAAGAATATATTATCCACAGCAGCTGATATGCATCGATTTCTTATTTTTCTTGAGAAGTGATGGTTTTTCGAACCATAGGTCTCTCTCAGTGCAAGTGCGCGTCCGTATTTTTATTATATAAATCCATCTATTCACTACACGTTTTAAACGCACCTTGTATTTTGGGGGGCCTTAATATTTTCTGTAGTAAACTACAAATTAATAAAATTTCGAGTTAAATCATGGATGCATGGAAGAAAAATTAAGAAGAAACAAAACAATTTGTGACATCAGATTATTCGTATTCGCCTCTTGTGCCATAGCTTAACTCAATTTATTAACACTAAAGTCAATCAAAAAGACGTTAGACAGGTCGTAAACGCTATATTTACTGACAAATTGCTAATATAACGACAAATATAACAGGCTCTCCCCAGTTAATGCCCTAAATATATTAACTCGATCTACCAATAATAAACTAACAGACTCTTACCACTAATGTCGTTTCATACTGACTTGACTTCTAACTTTCATTAAGCAGCCGATAACTTGTAATTATTCTTGGCCCCGACTTCGACTGTGGAATAATTACCAAACGCTACAACCACTTCCATCTTGACTCTCCAGATGAGTTTATATATTTCCAATATCCCTTGCTTCACTTCATTTCTACCTGCTTGTGATTTGAAAATTCAAGTTTCATTTTTGGTTGGGCAAAGTTTGCTTAGATAAAGAAATGATTCTTAATTAAAAGTCCCCAAGGTTAGTGAAGAGAAAACCGCGAATTGCCCAACGTCACAAACTCTATAAATTAAAGAGAAAAACTTTTTCTTGGAATATTAGAGTGTCAAATTCTGTAAGATATTTAACCGAAGGAAATAGATACTACTCTTACAGAGTATACTACTTACTTTTTTAATTCTAACTAATGTACTTTCTTCATTAAACAGTTTTGTAAACGCAATTATGTTATACTCGTATCCTCATATTCATTTATCTTTAATGGATTACTAATCTAAGTTGATTTTTTAATGTTTTAATTAAAAGCTATTGCTTCAAAAATTATTCTAAAGATTGATTTGTCAGACCACACCAGACACTAATGAGTGTAAATAAAATAGTGTAAATAATTAATAGTGTAAATAGTGTAAATAATGAGTGTAAATAAAAATGAGTAAAAAGAAAACCATTGGAGGAATAATAATATGCGCCAAAAGCAATTGCTACTAAATAATATAACTATAAAAAACATAATTTTTTCTTAGATGAGATTAATAAGTAAATTAAATTTCACATTAGAAATAAAACTATTAATTTCTAATTCCTTAAAATTAACTAAGGTGTCTTTTGTTAAGTCCTCAATATTTGCTTAGTTAAGAAAATGTTTAAATTCATAATTAGAAATCCTCTTATAGGGAGGAGTAAATATCTTTATAGTTATATATACACTCAAGAGCCAAAACATTATGACCACCCCTTACATTTTGCAAAGAACTCACCTGGATGACGTGGAAGACACGCGATCAGATGGAAGTGGTATTTAACTGCTGCTGGAGAGTCTGAAGAATCATTCTTTCACTTACTTCTGTGTGTGATGGGAAAGGCTGCGGATCTAAGTGACTTTGATAGAGGGCAGATTGTAATGGCTCGAAGGTTCGGAACAAGTATTTCCGAAACTGCACGACACGTGGGTTGTTCGCGATCTACAATTGTCAGTACTTACGCAAAGTGGATGAATTATGGTGAAACCAGCAGTAGACGACATGGTGTCGGACGTCCACACGCTATCAAAGAAAAGGTCGTTGGAGACTGTGTCGCATGGTGAAGCAAAACCGGAGCCAGACAGTGGCTCATCTTACAGCCCAATACAATGCACGGTCAAGTAGAATAGTATCGGAGCACACTGTTCAACGGATACTGTTGAATATGGAGCTACGCAGCAAACGTCCCACTCGTGTTCCTTTGCTGACCAAGCCTCATCACCAACTGCGCATGTGCTGGGCCCGTTAACATCGCGACTAGTCCATGGATCAGTGGGAGAGAGTTGTCTGGTCAGATGAATCACGGTTTGTCATTCATCACGCCGATGTCCGTGTCAGGATACGCCGTCTTCCAGGTGAACAGTTGCTCCCTCAATGTACAGTAGGTCATACACAGGCCGGTGGTGGCGGTATTATGCTTTGGGGGACGTTCTCTTGAGCATCTCTGAGACCCGTGGTTGTGGTAGAGCAGACCATGAATGCTACAGGGTATCTGAACATCATTGCGGAATAGTTGCACCCTTACATGGCCTCTGTTTTTCCAGCTGGAAATGGAATGTTCCAACTAAACAACGCCCCGTGTCACAAGGCTAAAATTGTGTTGGAGTGGTTCCAGGAACATGATGCTGAATTGCAGTTAATATCTTGGCTGCCTAACTAACCGTAAATTCAGTCCGATAGAATACATTTGGGATGTCATGAGACGGCAGCTGAGAGTTCAAAGGACTTACAACAATTCGCATTATCTCGGATTTACGTGACCGTTGCTTAGACATCTGGTACAATCTGTCTCTGGTCATCTACCAAGGATTTACGGCATCCATGCCAAGGCAGGTTGAAGCTGTGTTGCGCCAAAGGTGGGCCAACTCGTTATTGACAGGTGGTCATAATGTTTTGGCACTTGAGTATATATATATATATATACTGGTGTGCAAAATTTAAGCCATAGATATTTTACAGAAGGACAGTATTTTATATTTAAACGATAACGAAAGCATAGTTATACAAAACTGAATACAATACATAGAGTATGGTATCAAGCAAAAAGGCTTTATTGAACTCATAGCATCATTGCACTTGATTGTCAGTCCAAAAAGAAGGACGAAATGCAGATGTTCCTTATTATGGAGGTGTGGGCCCACTCCGACCTATCCATCTCACTGGGAATTCCACATCTATAGCGCTCAGCACATCCAAGTTGAAATGGTGTGGTGCTCCATAGTGCAGGAATCACATAGGGGGTTGTATGTTGGCTGCAAGAATTTGAGGTTACGGTGTCCATTTCTCTTGTAAAAAAATATGGTGTATGTTCTGCCATCCAGTTGGAATGGCAGAAGTTATGGGCTAATCAAATGATCACTCTGAATTCCATCCCAAACATTTAAGCTGAAGCACTTGCGCTAAGCATGAAAGCATGTGAGGTACGAATTGCTAGAAGTCCACTCACGAAGCCATTGTACATATCACAAATACCTTCACGAATAAAGAGGCATTGATCCGTAAATAACATATAGGCACTAAAATTAGACTACGCTGGCAGCTGTTGCAAAAATTCTCGTGCAACTCGATACGTGGCACATAATCTGCAGATATCAAGTAAGACATATTTATGACACGGGAAATTTCTTGTGTGCTAATATCCTGGCTATTTTCCACTCTCTGCAGAATGTTTTTTTCAACTTGTGGCATCCGTACCATCAAGCCACGCCCTGCGTCATGCATGCTGGTAACAAATATTCCTGTTTCACTCAGGCACTGATGCAATCGTTCAAAAAATTTGGTCTGGCACGTGTCATTTTAACGCCTGTACAATCTTTCAGCTTCCAAAACATTCCCATCTGCAAGACTCATCTCAAAAACGAGTCATGCTTTCATTTTACCACGGAACATATTAAGAGAAAGAGCAGCAATACATTATCAAACGCAATTACTGTATTTTTTTTATTTTGCCAAACTGATAAATTAGTCATAACGTTATTTTATTCTAAAATACCAAATTATTTTACTAGGTATACAACAAAATATAATTTAAATCATAAAAACAAGGAAAAGCAATTGTAAGGTCAGCAACATTTTATTTTCAATTACTAATATACTGTTAATTTGAAATCACCCAGAAAATTATTTTCTGCAGTTGTTATTCATTAACGCCCATACATCAAACTCACTGCAAATTTTTGAATATTTAATGGCCAGTTGTGTACAAAATATTGAGACGCTTATGCAAAATTAAATTTACTCGAAAAGTGAGAAAGTCCTCTTTCTCACGTTTCAATTTATGCTCCTCTAAATCAACTCTAGTACGTTACTAGTGATAATACCTTTTAATAGTTACCATCAAATACAAAGGAACTGTGAGGAAATATAAAGATTGCTTCTATAAGTTATGGTATATTCAGAGTAGAGTTATTTATATATACATACATACATGCATATATATATAAATATATATTCTTCCGCGTAAAGTTGCTCTTTTTCATTTTGTTTATTCGAAGGAATGCATCCAAAATAGATGTAGGATCAAAATAGTTTACTTTTGATAGGCTGCGTAGAATACTCTGTCTATTCAGGAGTCTATTATCCCAGGTATCAGCGTCAACAATGTAGTGAATAGTAAACCAAAAGGTATCAAGGTGAATAGTAATCCTAATTTGAATAATAATGGGAGAGTGGTTTACTTTTGTTATTTTTATTTTAACTTCGCTCTACGTGCTAATTATATATATAGAAATATAAGCCATTTATATATACATCTATAGTAGTCCTACATGCCTTTTATACATTCATTGTTCCTCTTTAGTAGTTAAGAGTACAAAATATTAAGGTTCAACAACAAATAAAACCGCTTTTCGCGGTAAAAATTAAATTGGAACCTGAATCTATTTCCAGTTATCTCATGCACTCACAAACTATTGACCAGACATATCGCCTCATTCATTTCGGGCACATAAATAAATAAATAATTTCCCATATCACATTCTTCATTGATTATGTATAAGATTTCGATTTCCAATTCATAACGGAAATGTATAATGGATGGAGCATTGATATTGATTGAAACTGAGTATCTGGAGAGCGTTAAAACATTGCTTAATCAGTTGATAATGGAATGTTTTAACGCTCTCCAGATACTCAGTTTCAATCAATATCAATGCTCCATCCATTATACATTTCCGTTATGAATTGGAAATCGAAATCTTATACATAATCAATGAAGAATGTGATATGGGAAATTATTTATTTATTTATGTGCCCGAAATGAATGAGGCGATATGTCTGGTCAATAGTTTGTGAGTGCATGAGATAACTGGAAATAGATTCAGGTTCCAATTTAATTTTTACCGCGAAAAGCGGTAAAAATTAAATTGGAACCTGAATCTATTTCCAGTTATCTCATGCACTCACAAACTATTGACCAGACATATCGCCTCATTCATTTCGGGCACATAAATAAATAAATAATTTCCCTTATCACATTCTTCATTGATTATGTATAAGATTTCGATTTCCAATTCATAACGGAAATGTATAATGGAGCATTGATATTGATTGAAACTGAGTATCTGGAGAGCGTTAAAAAAGATAAAGCATTGCTTAATCAGTTGATAACGGAATGTTTCATAGAAAATTACAAATCCACCAATGATTTGATAGCAATAAATTGAATGTATTTGTGAAATAAAATATCGAAGAATTACTTCAACAGCATGAATGAATTTTTGGTATGACAATGTTAGTATTAAATGATCAAAATGGTAAAATGTATTTCCTGAGTGCATCTAGTGGCATAGGAAATAATTACTCATTTTCTCAATATTTCTACTCCAATCCATAAAATTTCAAGTTAAATATGCCAAGAATCACTGAAAACCAGCCAGTTCGCTTGCAAGGAGGGAGGGCAGTTGACGCTATTTCCTCCTTGACCTCAGCTTCTCTTCTTTGAGTCACCTACTGAGGGACATTTCAGTCACTGGTGAGCCGGTTAGCACTTTATGCATTTATAAGAACGCATAAAGTTCTGTGAACGCCAATCGGACAATTACTCTGTCCTTCTGTTCTGCAAATGTTGAGTCATAAATATCTTTAATGTCATGAAAAGGCAGGCATCGCTCTCTATTGACGACTACCTCATTGCTGCTTTTACTCATTCCTGCCACCACTGCGGAAAGGTAGCATATCTCCCTCCCAAGTGTCGAGTGAATTCTGGGAATTGGCCACTTTATAATATTGATTAATCTACCTGAGAGACGAACCTGTCTGTGAATATAGACCAAGTGAATCGACGGAACCACATTCGCAAGGAAGTTATGCCTCAGCACAGAAATATGTCCTCTGGTATTTTATACATTCTCTGGATGCTCCATCGCAATGAGTTCGATCTCCAACTAGTCTGTCACTGTCCATCAGAAACATTTAAATATTCCCTCTCAAGGTACATACATGTACCCCGTTCGGATAACTCATTGTTAATATGTCGCTTTTATGTTCTAGAGTAATAATTCTCAACTTTTAAAAATTGATGTCCCCCCCCCCTCCTGGGAGGAAAAATTGTTTCAACGCTTCTCATTGTAAGATTTCCATAATTTAGGGTATAGGGAAGGAATGGGTAGGGCTTTTGTGTGTGTGAATAATAAGAAGTAAAAAATGCTTACGTAATTTTCTTCAATATATTTAAAAACCAAATTTGTTTGATTTCACTTGATACTTTTTCTCCTGCTAATTCTTGTAGTTTATTCGTTAAAATTGAAATGACAAATGCAAAAATACATTTTTGGAAACAGTTTTTTTTTCTTAATTAAGTAATTAAAAACAGCAAAATGCCTTTACACTAAAATTCTTCAACAGTACAATTGAAGCAAAGAAGTACTTATATGAATGGGACAGTTGTGCATGATAATTCAGAGTCAGTTTCTTAAGTTTCCTTTCAATATTTTTAGTGATATGAAGGTGCAAGTATCCTCTTTGCACGATTTGAAGTCTATTCCTCTTTATTGTAACTAGAGCAGTCACAGAACCCACTCCTAACTGGACGGAGGTAGGAGAAAGGAAAGATAATTAAAACATTTTTGACAATCGTTTATACTTAAGGATAGAAATGATTAATTTAAAGCTAAAATTATGTGAGATGATCCCCATTCTGAAAGCTGGCTTTTAAATTTTTATTAGTTGAAAGCTTTATGAACTCTTCCTGAATCTGAAACTCTCATACCTCAATATTCTCAAAAGGTTTCATGAACCATTGAAGAACTTCCAGGGATAAAATATCCTCAAAATGTTCAGAAAAGTCCACGTAAAAAGATTCAAAGTGTTGAGAGGAAATTGTGTATCATCGAAAGATATTTACTGTTCTTATGCAGTTTCGATAAGATTAGAAACTTACTGAATTCGCTGAGATAAAAGTTCTACTTCCACAAATTGTGTTTATTTAAAAAGACAGAAATAACCGATTTTGTTGTGATGAAATTAAGCTCGTTACATGAATGATT
Organism: Nephila pilipes; assembly: GCA_019974015.1. Taxonomy (NCBI): domain Eukaryota; kingdom Metazoa; phylum Arthropoda; class Arachnida; order Araneae; family Nephilidae; genus Nephila; species Nephila pilipes. Next base: position 9,487 of record BMAW01112211.1, read on the forward strand.
TAAATGAATTCCATTGAATTTTGCGAATACATGTAAGCAACATCGATCTCAAATTGCATCTATCTTTTTCTCGGAGCTATATTCTTTTCTCCGAGAAATCCAAACACAGAGTGGAAAAGATTCCATAACCTGTGTAAGTAGTCTGCTTTAGAAAACAGAATGAACTTTTCTTTTATATAAGTTGTGTCTTTATACAGATACATGAATAACCGATCATTAAGCACATTACTGGAAATTTTGATCAAAGCAGGGGTTAAATATTGACATTGAGGGGTTCTTGGTAGTTTTTGCTACTAATTGCTATCCGTAATTTATGCAGTGAACAGCTAAATTACTTTTATATCACTTTTGAAAATATTTATAAATCTACGATAATGACTCACCATTGCAGCAGCTCTATCATTGGCAATGGATGTAATTTTCGAAAGAGGTATATTATTTTCCCTAAAATAATTTTTGACTGTTTTAAAAATGAATTCACTTTTAGTACTTATATTCAAGCATCTTACAGAAAGCATCTCTTGAATAATTTTTCTTTCCTTCAGAAACTGGACATACATCAACAGGCCTGATTAGTTGGTAAGATTGACATATCATCTTGAAAAGAAAATTTGGTGGATATTAAAAGTTCGCATAAGGAACTTTTTCAGCCATCTTATTAATTAGTCGTCTAACTGAATCATAGCTTAATGGCACATTTTTTATTACATTAGGTGTGGAATTTTAAGACTACCTTTAAAATTTCTTTGACAACTGGCAGTATCAACTCTTTGCCGATGATATGAGCTTTCTCTGACTTAACAAATAATTTTGTTGTATTGTTTGAGGGTATCAAATTACTGTCGTGTTTTTTGTGATGAGGTTGCTAATAAGCCTCAGAACAATGGAACTGGATATTGAAACTTGTGTCGGATGTTCATTAAATAAGACAAATATTTATTTTGTTTTTGTGGATGAAATTATTGTAGATTCTCCTACAAACGAGACATTTTCTTTGCGTCATTAGACAACACTTCGTTAAAAAGTCAACACATGAGCTGTTTCGATTTTGATGGCAATTGAAAAATTCATCAACATGCGCAAATCCAATCATCCGCACTGTAAATACGACATATCTTTTTGTTTCCTAACACCAATTGCGGCAACAAAATATGATAAAGGGAATATAATTACACTCATTGTCATAAAAATTTCCGCATCAAAAAAGATTTGTCAGAATAAAACAAAATTTTACATATGTAAGTACAATGTAGAAGTAATTAAGCGATTACAAAATCAAACAATATGATCATTTTTTTGAATGAAAAATTACAAATGAATGAACCTTTATATATATGAATGAATATTATATTACAAATGAATGAACCTTTATATGAATGAACCCTTTATATGTTGAGCCACCTCTAATAAGTATGCATGATATTATAAGGTCGGGCATTGAAGCATACAAGTCCCATATGATGTCCTGCGACATCTCATTCCACAGTGGTTTTAAACGTGCCTTTAATTCAACCAAAGTCTTAGGCTGTCGAAACTTATCGTCCTAAATGATCCCAAATGTGTTTGAGAGGTGACAAATTTGGAGATAGAGCAGGCCAGAGAAGGGTAGAAAGGTAGCAAAGGTACTCCTGTGAAACCCTTGCTGTATGTGAGCGAGCATTATTTTGTTGAAAAAGGGCTCTTGGATGTCCTGCCATGAGTGGCAACAAATGTGGATGAAGAATGTCACGAAAGTACCACTGGACTGTCATAGCGCAGAAGATTAATATTAGGGGGACTCTGTGTCGAATGCGATGGAACCCCAAACCATCATACCATCAAACCATCATGTTGTTCTGCGAATCCTGGATTGAGACATTCACCACCGGACCTCCACATATGTACATGATTGCCAACTGTTCCAAAATTCAATCTGGAATCGTCGCTAAATACGGCCTTATTCCATTCGGTTGCAGTCCAATGACTTCGAACGTGACACCACTTCAGACGGAAGCGACGGTAAGTGGGGGTCAATGGCAGTACACATAATGGTAACCCCTATAGCATCTTCTTTTAGCCATGTGCCTTGCGTTGTTACGGACTTACAGAAAGTCCCTTAGAGAAGGTGCTACATGTATAATATTGGTGGACAATGTGCAGTTGGGGTATGCATGCATGTCGTACTATGTGACTGTCTTCTCGACTAATAGGATGTCGAGAGTGTCCTAAGCCTGGTCTTCATGTAGCAAACCTGTCTATTGTCCACTAGTCTCAACACCTCCCCACAGTAAAATCAAAATGACCTAGAAAGTGAGTTACATGCTGACCTCCTGGTTACTATCCTCCCTATAATGTTTCCTCTCTCAAAATCGAACAGATGTTCATGTGGTCTACAATTACGGCGTAATGGCGTCTGTAATTAAAGATTAAATACATGCAAATAATCTCTGCTTACCTGTTTTATAATCCAAGGAGAACAAAATTCTTCAACTTCTGATGGCACTATGCAATGCGCAATCATCCTGCATTTGTAATCATTTACATATCTGCCTCACGTACACCTTTATACCACGTATTGTATCTATCCCACTCTTACTTCTTACTGAGCAAATTTTTATGACAATGAGTATATTTCTCAAAATTGATAATTCTTGATAAGGACTAATAAGTGAACCTACCATGTCTATTAGCCAAATAAATAATGAAAGTAAATCAAAACTGGATAAAAAAATATAAATGAAGTGAACAAAAACCAACACAAGAAATACGGGTCAAATCAAGCATTCAAACTGAAAGAGCACTCAACCCATGCACTGCTATGAATTTCGATAAAAAAATATTTGTCAAATGACTTGAATGAGCCTAGGGAAACAGTTGAAGCACGCTCTGTGCTGTTTGGGATCAATCCTGAGAGTCGAGTGTTGATGGTCCTCCTATTTAAAATAATCGTTTCCCAACGATGATATAAGACTATGTTTTTACGTTGGAGAACTTTTTCTCCTTTTTCTGAGCATTGCGTGAGAAGAGTCTCATTACACTATTTTTCCCGACATCTCCACGTTAAGAAGTGTTCAAAGTCATTTTCTATCAAAACGCACAGAGATGAAACTATCACCAATTACCCAAAGTCAAAATGTCAAACTCCTGTTTCTTATCACTTTTTTGTACAATGGAAACACGGTTATCGGCGATGAAGAAAGAGAAGCCATGAGAAACATAAGAGAGGAAACAGGAAGTTTCCTGTCCTATGTTTTCCATGTCTTATGCTATCTGTGCTCCTATGTTTCTCATTCCTGAGTTGTCACATAAGTTTATTTTACTACTATTACAAATGGTGTAAATTGAATAATCTATTTAGCAAATTTATTTGGGAGTTTCAAAATGAAGTTTGAATTCTGAAACATGCTCATACACCCCGCTACCACTCAAAATAAGTTCACTGCCACTCTGCATCATCTCACCAGGGGATAATGCAGAGTGATTAAATTTAAGAATGATTTTCTAAGAGTTCTATATACGAACTCTATTTTTATCTCAATTTTCATTTTTCTGTATTGTGAAAGAAAAACAATTAAAAGCAGAATTAATACATTTAATGTGTATTTCATATGTACTTTTACTAATTCATCCTACTTAAACTTTCCTCAAGTGTGTAAAATAATCAAATGTGAATATATATATATATATAGGAATTCTGTAGTTATAAATTCATTTGGATGCAATTCGAGTTTTGCTTGAGGAATCTAAAGAGCACATCAACCCCTAACAAAAATTAAATAACAGTTATATGAAAAAGATAAGAAGCCATCTAAAATAATAAGATTTCACCTTCCTACACACAGTCTAATTACTTATTTCCCTTAGAAAATGAAATATACTATCTTCCTTGGGAATATATTCATCTACAATGAGAAAAAAAAATTGCAGTGCGAAAGTTTTTAAAATTAGTTTTTAAAGGTTTGTCAAAGTTTTACTATTAAAATGCGATACGTGTGTCGATTAATAGTATTTATAGTCAATTATAGAATTCCTCAAATTAGATTAGAAGGAATGTGAAGCAGGAAAGCCTAACAATTTTATTATAATACTTCCTTGTATTAGTTTATCCTTTAGCACCATACTGAAAGCGAAAAGCCATTACGTGATTTCAAATATTATTTAGATTTGGCTCAAGCTTAATCAAGTGATATATATTTATTGCCAATGATATTCATGATCAAGTCCTGATAATGTCTATCGTTTAGAGCAGGAATCTTAAAAATGTAGCCTACAAGTACCAGCCCATCATCACGACACAGTTTATTTTCAGTACATTGCAAAATTTACAATGTAATTAAATATATACAAACCAAGATATATACTAAAAACTTGCAATAAGTGAATAACACTATGCGAAGCGTCTTCAGTGGAATCCCCAATTCGACAGAGACAATACTAGCTTAGAGTTCGTTTACATGATCTAGGCTATTGTGCCCTGTATTTAATTTCTTGACTCTCAGGAAAATGGAACCGTTATATATTTAGCAAAGTTGTAACAATATGCAAGAGCAAAGCACTGCCATCACCACCGTAATGACATTTCTTTGATACTTTTAAGTAAGTACCAAAGAAATTGCATACGGAGCAGAGTCCACCCGAGCAACATAGACTCTTCACTCGCCTACTAGTCTCCAAATGATAATTTAAGCGATATTCAAAACTACAGTTTGTTAACATGATGAGTTAGCCAGTCATAGCCCTTGAAATTTAGTGCAAGAGTCAATGTGGTCCGGAGACTGAAGCGTTTCGAGATCCTGGCCCAGAGTACCAAGAGCTTCAGAATTTTCGATGGGGCTCGGTTTCCAAATCCTCCTTTTAAGTGATATAGAAGTGTCCGCGGTAGCCTAGTGTTCATGGCCGCGAACTCAAGGCTGGCTTTGTCTCCATCGAGTCTTGGGTTCCAGCTCTGATGTGACTAGAAACCCACCATGTGACGAGACTAAAGCCTATTAAATACGTAGAGGCTCTAAGTCCTCCCGCTGATATGGTGAGAGGAAGTTGCCAACTCAAATGTCGTCCTTATCACTTGATGAGGTACAAAATTACGATATCCGTCGCCAATAGCCCTCATGTTGCCTGTAAGTGTGACGTTAATTAAACATGAAATCAACCTAATAATATTCGTATGAAAGATAAGTTCGACTGATTTCTTAGTAGCAAACAAGAATTACTGGTGACATATATCGTAATTCTGAGCATTGATTGACGAACAGGACAACTGATAAGAATAATTCACTCTATTATCTTGAACTTTACACCATCGCAATGCGATGACTTTGGGCCTCTCCAGATTTAACGGGCATTATCACGATTACACAATACGTCTTCAATTGAATGAGGGCTTAATGTCAGGACAATGAAAACAAACAATAAACAACTCATCACTTATTTCTCATTCTGGAGATCATTCTATCTCTGTGTAATGAAAATTGTTAAGAGAATAGTTAATGGAGCAATTCTCCATCCAGCGGATAATAGCCTTGGTTTTTCTATATCCCATTCAACAAAACAACCATTCAATTTATCCTCCCCCAAACCCTTAATTAATGTATTTATATTCCTACGGTTTTTTAAAAAATAAATTATATAACTATTACCTATCAAATCTTAGAGAATATTCTGACTATTGATAAAATACCCAGTAGGACAAAGAGCAGAAGAGAGGAAACTCTTTTCACTCAAAACATCTGCAAAATGAACATAACTTCTATACTTTTACACAAATTCCATTTACAGGATAAAGTGATGTGTAATATCTGTAAACGTATCAATGACATAGAACATATCCTTTTGACTTGTAGTAAATATTTGAAAAAAATCATTTCTGGAACATACTTAAGATAAACGCACAACTCGATATTACTTTCAAAGAATATTTGAAAACATTAGTAGCTAGTAAACAAGTGTTCAAAATATTTCTGCAGAAGATGAGGTTCTTTGACATCTAACATACTGAATGAATATGTATCTTTTAAAGGGAATATACCCTTTGTTGCTATATATCCCACAAAATCCTAATGAATACCTATCAAATGTAATGAATTGAGTTTTGATTATTTAATTTTCATAATGTGACAATTGATTAAATTTAGTAAAAAAAGCGTAAATATTTGGATTATTTTATGAACGACTATTTATATTTTTAATTTTTATACATTTGACTATTAAATGTTTTTTGACACAACAATATTTATTTTTTACCCTATTAAGAGCATGAAAAAGGACAAGAAACAAACTGTTAAAACATTATTAATCATTTGTTTCAACATTTTCATTCAAATTCACTTTCATGAGCTTACTTTGAAATTAATCATAGACGCATAAATTTTTATTGCAATTAGAGAAACTTATTTGCTACAATATCAGTTTGCATCAAAAAGCGAGTTCAATTAGTGAAACATGATGATTTTAAGAAGTTTATTTCTTTCTTAAAATTATTTAAGCAAGTGTTGATTGAAAAAAAATAGAGAGATTAAAAAATTGTTTTTTTTCCCTCCTGATGTTACATTAAAAATAGCTTTCAAAATTCTTAAAGTGAAGAGGAAAAGTCCTCTGTATTTGTGTGGATTGTTTTCAAATTACATCTTAAAAACAAAAATTAATGCTATATTTTTTTTCCCCAGATTTATTTTGAAGATTTTTAAGAAACACGATCTTTCGTAATTACAGAAAAGAAAATGGAAAATCGATCAAAGAGTCCCCTTTGATTCCCCCCCCCCCCAAGATTTAGTTGAATGAAAATATTTTGCATTAAAATTTGTTGATTTAAAAACGCTTAAGTGTCCTGATATTTTTGCTTTTCTTATTTATTGCTTGCAGATAATTTATTTGGACTGTTTCCTTCCCATAGTTTTATAAAATATTTAATATGTATTACTTTTATTTATGGAATTTAAACGTATAATATTTTGTCTAATTAAATATAATTAATAAATCTCATTTATTCTATTTAAAATTTAAATTTATTAATTGTATTTTAAGGCTCACTGCTCTAATAACAGTTTAAATTAATTATCTCTTAGAAAAACCTTATTACGAGTATAATATTTCTAAAACCTTTTGTTAAGTTCAACATAACAATTGGCATCGGTTCTGCGGAACTGGTACGAACTGTATTAATCTAGCTAATGGTTAAAGAGATAAATTTTAATGCTATTTACGAAATAGTTCGTGATTGGACCACATTTGGCATTATTTATATTATAGTTGCAGGTTATTGCATTCGAGAGGAATAAGATACAATTATGATTTTATGGAGAGGATTTCTTGCATTAAGAATAAATAATTGAAATAGTTTCCGAAGCCTCGGCATATTTTTCCTTAAACTGTTTCTTACATATTATCCATTTTTAAACAGTTCTATTAGTTTAACAATAGTATTCCAAACATTCATAATTTAACAAGAATACCGGTTTTGCTATTGTGTTAATTTATGGAGTACCATTGTCAGAAGGGGATGGAGGGGAATATCCTCAATAAGTTTCACAGTTATAAACATTTTTGGACCAAATTGGTATCACTATTAATAGGTTAAGAGGAAATAAAATACAGCTTAAATAGAATAATTAATTAGCTTAACTAACGTAGTTATTCGAATTAGTATTAGAATTTTGACATGCAGGGATTTGATTTTTTTTACCGTTAGCGATTTCTCAAAATAAAATGAGCTAAATTTCAAATGTCTTACTATTCAGATAGAAACTCTTCTACTAATGGATTTTTGAAAAATTAGAGTGCAAATGTTAAATGAATATTTAAAATATCCGAGGATAAAAAAAATTTTTTTCAGCACTTTTCAATGCTTTTCACACTAAAATATAGGCCCTTTTTCCAATTTTAAAATGTGATGTCGTTACGAAGGAAATTGAATCATATTATATGCATTTATATAAGAAAAATGAAAATAAAACATATCTTTACATGTTTAGGTTTTTAAATGTCAAAACGCTTTAATCCAATATGCCTTGCTGTTTTTTTTATTAGATAAGCAAATATTCAGCGGAAGGGGCCATCTACAAGTGTCTAAATATATCTTAATTACTGGTCCACTTATGTGGTGTTAAACTCAGATTTCTTGAGAATTACAAACAAAGAATTTGTCAGTAAAATATGGTGGATGACGGATAAGGGACTATGGTTAAACTGTGGGTTTCTTAACAAGACAATCACCTAAAGCTTAGAAACGGAAAGGTATATGTTCACTTTTGACTCCGCGTATTCAAAAGAAAAACTTATGAAATTAGATGCAAAATCTATTCTAAGAAATAGCCACATATATGAATTATATGTTTTCTTCACACTTAGAAACAACACTAGAGCTATTAGAGATTACTACATATCATTTACCAGCCGTGAAATATAAATTGTTAGTGATTTTAATACTTATATATTAAGGGACTTTTTTAACAATACTTGAAAATCAAAATTATTCATCGAAAAAAGTATTAAAAGCATACGAAATGGAATTTTCACTATGAAAACGGGACCAGTATATATAAAAATGTGTTTTTCTATTCTACTCAACTCATTCAAACAATTTATTATCTGTTATTTACCTACAAAAAATTTTTCGGTTTTCAGCCTCAAAAACAAATATCTGGAAATATTAACAAACACATAGGTAAAAGAATTTTTCTTCCCCTGTTCACGCTTCTCTTTTCAATTGATCGAATTCCACATACAGCTCATGCTCAAATTAATCTTCACTAACAAGATTCATTTTATTCTGTGCTTGGTGATCATTTTTTCTCACCAACCCGACTGCCGAAAGGGAAACTTGCATTCAAATATTATGTTACTGTAACTTATTGAAATTCGTCAACTGGCCAGATTCCTTTTAATCGATCAAGTGTCTTCTAGACGTTCCTAATTCATAATTGGTGGAAGAATTAAAACGGTTAAACTATTTACAAAATAATTAAAACAAAGTAACGCATTCGTGGGAAACTATTTTAAATCTTAGAATGAAAATAATTACATCGAAGTTTTAGATCCAATTTGAGACCCAGCCTTTTTATAGTTGGCCGGGTGTGGAAGTTAGGAGAGGGAGGTACCAGCTCAGGTGTCGTTCTCGTCACTTTCCAGTGGCTCAAAAATACGAGGTCCGTCATCAATAGCCTTCACTTCCTTCTCAGCTATTGATCAGTGCAGACGTTTAATATTTTACTCTTTCCTTCGGTAAACTCTTGTATTTTCTCGCCGGGGCTTCTGCTAGAGTGTCTAGCTTTGTTTCTCAAGTCATTGCGAGTTCGTATTCGAGCTAATTCTCATTGTTTACCATAGTTGACTTTTTTTCCTCCCGTGAATGTTGAACATTACATATCCTGGATTATTTGAATTTACATCTGCGGCTACTATTTGCTGGATTTCCTGCGTAATTGTTGAATTTCTGATGAAATTAATTAAAGATAAGACCTATTGTGTTGGCGATGCCCTTTCCATTTTTCAACAAAACCGATCATACAATAGGTGTTTTAGTTATATTTAAAAAAAACCAACAACTTTCTATTTTATTAATAAATTTATATTTCCCTCCTCATTACAATTTCAATACTATGTTAAAGGAACTCTCTGTTGATAAAATTTTGTTCACTTAACAAAATCCTGACGGGGGACTTCAATGCGAAGTCACCCATATGCGGCTATGATTTTACTGATACCCGAGGGGATTCTCTGATCAATTTTGCATTACACCATAATTTAAACTTCTTAAATACTCTAGAATTGGATCCTACTTTTGTGGCTCACTCAGGTAAAAGTATAACCCAGATATTTATTTGATATCTAACAACATTATTTATTTGGTGGATCGGCATATTATACATTTTGGTGTAATAAATCAGCATATTATTTTTTCCAATAATAATTTTAGAATAAAGTACCTAACTACCCAAGGCTGTCCTCAGAGTTCGGTGCTTACACCCGCTTTGAGGAACTTATATTTTAATTATATTTTGAATATTAACTGTGAAAACTTATTAGTTTAAGCTTTTGCGAATGATCTGGTGGTTATTTCCACAGGAAATTCGAGAAGAGGCCTAGAGTATAATTTCAATATTTTAATTGGTCATATTGCTGAACATCTGGCACAGATAAAACTGGAGATCTCGATTCAGAAAACCTCCTCTGTTGTGTTTAGATGCCATCAATCCACAACAAGGGAGTTCGTGGTGGTAGCTTCTTCAGTAAAAACCGAATTTTTAAACTAAACAATTCCTTCATAAAAAATTTATAATTTTTTTAAATGTTTAGGTATTCTGATTGACTGTTGGCTCTCCTGGAGTCCCCACATTAATTATCTTGAAGAAAGAATTTATAATATTTCATTAAATTTTAATAGGGTATCCTTCAATGATTTCAATTTAAAAAATTATTAACTATGTTACATATCTATTATAGAACCTATTATTGTGTATGGTGCGGGGGTTTGGAGTGGTGATCTAAACTCTTCACAAATTACCAAGTTAAACTTCATTAAGAGAATTTACCTTAAAAAATTACCAAGGTCTATAGGACGTCTTACACTAGTGCTTTGCAGGTGATTGCGGGGTTCCCCCTATTCATCTTACCCTAAAATTTTATTTTCTTAAATATCAAATTGCGAAGTATCATAATTCCAACTTTTTTCACCTGATTAATAATATCCTATTCAACTCAAATATATCACTGAAAGCTGTTTGATCTGAAACACAAATTATTTTTCTTAACAAATTTTCGGTACCCATCGAGTTGGAGATTTACTCCGACGGATTAAGGATCGGGTCCGAACCACATTTCGCAGTGTGTGTCTTTGACCGGGGGTTCCTAAACAGAGTCTACATATTTAAATCAAATTTTCATAATTCAGTTTTCCAGGACGAGCTTTCAGCAATCGGATTTGCCGTTTTGCGCGCCGTCTCTCATAACTTCAGAATTTCTGTTTACTCCGACAGTTTATCGGCCGCGATAGACTAGCGATCTTGGTTTCGGATTTGTGACGGTGGTTTTTGTTCAGTCGTGGGTTCAATCGGCTGCCAAACCCCCGCCGTGTAGCCGGGGCTGATGCACGTTAAATCTGTCGGGGCCCAAAGTCCTCCCGTTGGCATGGTGAGGAAGTAAGGAGAGGGGGGTTGCAAGCTCAGGTGTCATCCTCGTCACTTAACCGAAGCTCAAAACTACGAGGTCCGTAGCCAATAGCCCTCGTGTTGCTTCTAGTGTGACGTTAATAAAAACTAAACTAAACCAACAGTTTATCATTAACATTGCTACTGCAAAGTACCAAAAATATATCTGCTTTTATTAATACCATTAACCTTTTGAGGACGGGCAGTCGCAGTCGTGACCAAAAGGAACAGTATCTTAAAAGACGGGGTTGGTCGCGAAATCGACCAAAAAGTTCCTTCCCCTCGTAACAGCTTTCGGAACGTCGTAGAGCTCGTAAATGCCAATCACTTTACCACCCCTTTTTGTATTCGGAGGTCTTAGTGATAGACCACTTTTGTACACGCTTATCGAATAATCTCTTTTTTCCCCTTTTTGTCCCAGTCTGAATGAGCAAAACGAATCATTCCTTACATCATCAGTTTTACAAGCGTTGTTTCTCTCTCTTTAAATTATTCTATATTTATTATGTTTCAAATTGGGTTTTCAAATGCCAAAACGCAAAAGAGGGCTCAACCACGGAAGAAATTCAAAAACTCTTAATTGATTAGGAAGACGAAATTTTTCATGATTCTGATTGCGAATTGGAAAATGAAAATCAGGATTTTGACCAATCCTTTCTTTTGAACCCTATTTCTGAAGATGGGTTTTTCACACGAATCGGATGAAATTGTCTGTTACAACCCTCAATCGACTCATAAAGCAAAAATCTTGTAATTTTACGGATTGAATAAATTGAAAGGAGCTGCTGAACTGTCTGTCTCGGAAAGTGATTTTTTATTGGTATTTTCAAAAATTCTATTGTGAAAAAAATTATGGTCGAGACAAATATATATGCAGATTGTGCGTTACAAACTGCAACGCTGTCGAGTTCAAAAAAGAATATCCCAAGTTGGGTTGAAGCAAATGAAGTGGAAATATTTAAATTCCTCGCTTTAACCCTTTTAATTTGACATATAAAAAAAACAATCTGAAAGAATATTTGTCGACGGATCCAGTATTGGAGACACCCTTTTTTAGAACTGTGATGCTGAGGGACATATTTTAAAGTTTACTTATCATTCTATGAAAGAAAATTAAAATAATACGCTGGAACCATGAAAGTTTGTACATATATTTTAAATGTTCTAAATTTAAAATAAGGGTATATAATTTTTTTAGATGCTGTCATTTTAAGGAACTTATTTTCCACAAGTTAGCATGAATAAGTAATTCAAAAATGGTAGAAATATATTTTGAAATAGCATTAAACTCATCCTTGTTCGATAATTTCTTTTCATTATAGTGGTGGGATATAAAATTTTTATTAAAAGTTTTAATTACAAACGCAAAACACTATAACACTATAAAAGAATATTTTGAGTTATACTCTAATAACAGTACTAGAAAAAGAAAATAATTTTTTTGTAACAAAATTAAAACATGTACTGAATAAAGTGAGTGTTAGAAAATATAACACACATACTATGCTCCGTTGAATGAGTGCTGAATTTATTCGAATTGTTAAAAATTAATTTAAAAAAAAAAACGGTAGAAAACCTGACCTATTATGCAGTAGTTTATTTGTACCAATAATTCTAAGAAATTGACGAATATAGTTAGTTTTTCGCACCATGTATTTCCCTTATTTGCATTCATTTATGAAATTAATTTTTATTGATGTTCAATTCATTGATATAAAAATGTAAAAACTTGTGGAGATAAATTGGAAAAAAAAATAGAACAGAAACTAGCAATACCTACATTCCCCCCCGTTTTCCTCTTCAAAAATCTTTCAAAAGCAAGTTTTTATAAGTTTATGACATCCGATTACCTCGGATGTTATCTTGTGCCATCACTAATATCTAATATTAAACAATAAGACACCAATAATTACAGAACCACCAAAACCACTTTCAACATTTATTAATATATATCCTCTAAGACAATAATGATATAGCTCTCCAGGTCAAGTTTACTAATACTTTACTTCAACCCACCAATAATAATTTAACAACTTCTTACCAACTGCTAGACTGAATCTGTAACAACTGCTAAAAACAATAGAACAAATCCTCATTCGAGTGTTTTACACTCGGACCTCAACTCTAATCCTTAAATCAGCTTTCTAATACTATAACACTTAGATTCCACCTCCTCTCGTTGCAACACCTCTCTGATCCTCCTTCACCTCTCTTCTCTACTCCTTCAGATGGAGTTTAAATACTTCTTAATTTAACTGCTTCACTTCATTCCTAACTGCTTTGCATATTACATTCTTCATCACGTTTCATTTTTGGTTGGGCAAAGGTTGTTTAGCGAAAGCAATCAATCTCAATTGAAAAGTCCCCAAGGTTAGTGAAGAGAAACCGCGAATAGCCCAATGTCACAAGTTGAATTGAATTTTTAAACTCAAGAAAAATATGATATTATACAGTTTATACAGTTCGTAGTAAGAGAAAAAATTGTATGTGCCTTTTCGTTGACTATTTTAATTCTAAAATTCTGCTTAGTGAGTTGTATTTCTTGACCATCATAACTAGAGAATGTACTTTGAAATAAAACATTCTACTTCTTTTTTAAAAGAAATATTTTGAAAAATTAAAACGATATATTGTCATACTTGGTTGTTAGGAAACTGCCGTGGAAAAATTCGCATTTTTCCCCCCTTTCTAACATTAGATAGTTGAAACTCATACGACAGATAAAGCGTCATTAAATCTTTAGTGTCCAACCATTCTAAGCCTGTCTATCTGGATCTTTAAATATTTGAATGCACAATGAAGTGCATCATCTAATAAACCTCAAGTTTTTAAATATATGTTTGGGACAAATTTTTTTGAAAGCGTTTTTCACTAAACTCTTGCTAGAAAATCTTTTCTAATTTGATTAAAAGCTGCCTTTGGTCAACGATGAATCGAGTAAAATGTTTCGGTAATCATTTCCATTGAAAATGTAGCAACTAAAAAGATTGATTTTGATGAAGCCATAAAAAATTTCAAAATTCAAAGCTAGCTCGAAAACAATTTTTTGCTTTGTTCGAGAATGAAAAGATAAAAACATTTTTTGAAATATCAAACACGGCAGAAATTGTTTTTACATTTTCTTTAATCTGAAATATTTTTGTTTCCATTTCACTATACCTATTTATTTTATTAAATAAATGATAGCATTTTTCATGGAAATAATTATTATAAAAGGACTTTAGGAATGTTTCCTCCCCGATCCTCAATAGTTTTATTATACTTCGTAATAAAAGAAATGTTTCTCTAAGAACTGAATTGACGATCATATTTTCTTTATTTACTTTGATTCTTACTATTTTCATTTTTCTTATCACTAAAAAATCTGAGTATTACTCTTTTAATTTTTGGTGCATTAGATGGAAAAATATTCCTTAAGACATAGAGTATTACTCTCTTTCATACATAATTTCAGTAGTATGCTAATGTTATAGAAAATATGTATGAAAAACAAGCAATTAAGCTCATCACGAATAACGTTTTATATAGAAAAGATATATTTATAAATTATTGCATTTATTTTTTGAGGAAGAAAATGTAAGATTTTTCTTAAGAATAATATACATATTTTATTAATTATAATTCGGTAAGAAGCAATTTCTAATAGCTCAGTAATATAACTGTCAAAAAGCACAAATGATTTTTTTTTAAAATATAATATTTATTGACTTTTAGACAATCGATGCTTATAAATAATATTTAAACTTAAATTTATTTAATTTACATTTGCTCTTCATTAGCATATAATGTGAATGTCCCTTCACGGATATTTATTTCGAGTTTCAGAGAATTAAACAATATTAAAACAATTGATCGTTGATTTGGTGGTCGTGGTATTCTAGTGGAAACGGTCGCAAACCCGCGGCAGACAGTTTTCATCGGGTTGCGGGTTCGAGCCTTGATGCCACTAAAGACCCATTGTGTATTCGAGATTAATACACGTAAAATCTGTCAAGGTTCAAAGTCCTCCTGTTGGCGTGGTGTGGAAGTTAGGAGAGGGAGGTGCCAGCTCAAGTGTCATCCTCTTCACATGACCGAGGTTCAAAATTACGAGGTTTGCAACTAATAGTTTAAGTGTTGCTTCTAGTACGACGTTAATAAAACTAATCAATCAACCGTCGTTGATTTGAGAAAATCGGAATTTAATTAAAAATCTATCACATTGATATATTCTCAATAGTTTTCTTTTCTTTTCGATTAATCATTTTGATTATAAAGAATAAAGTTTATCTAAATTTTCTAACGGTTATAATATTACATATTTCTTGAAGAACTTTAACCGTAATTTCAAACTAAACATTTCAGTAAATGTTACATGCATGGCTTTCATACTAAATATTATAATATTAAAATATGTTACAATGCTACATACTTTTAAACATGTTTTTGAATATTTGATCTTTGAATAAAACGAAATAAACATTTATTTTTTTAATGTAGTATTTTATAATAAGTTCAGAGTAAAAGTCTCAAGCAAAAGAAATATTGCTGGAATAGTTAAAATGTTCCCTCAGGACTACACCTATGAATATTCATACAATAATACAGAAATTATTAAGCTCGATAAAAGTTAAAACATTACAAGACCTTTTTTTTTCCTTTGCTGATTTTTTCTGTAATTAATTCAAAATTAATTTATAATATATATATTTAGCTGGAAATATAAGACATAATTTTAATAAATTGAGCATTTTCGTTAATTGTTCAAAAGAATTACTAATTTATTCAGATTTTTAGACGCTAAAAACATATTCACACTTCCTTAATAATCAGAGGAGAATTTTTGTGTGTATAAATAGATAATCCATAATGTTTATGTATTAAAATTTGAAATGGTATATAATATAATTTGAAAATTATATCATGTAACGGTGCTGTCTTCACTGCCTGCTATAAATATTGCTAAATAAAATAATTATAATAGATCTTTCCGGATTATTGTATATGAATAGAATAATGTACTGCATGAAAATTCTAATTGTGATTCTAAGAATGAAACAAGGAAATTGTAGGGAAAAAACATTGCTTCAGTTTCTTGAATTGTAAACGGACAAATAATCGCAAAGCGGCTTTTAGAGGATACTTCCCCTAAAAAAGGGAGACTCATTGGTTGTTAGGGACTTCCTGGAACTCAAACATCCCCATTGCCCAGCAGGTGAAAAACACTCAATTTGGTTCTTTTGTCAGACGACACCCCTTTCTCGTCGATGATCCTCGTTTTACACCCTTTCTCGTCAATGATTGACATTTCTGCTTAGAAATGTCTGACATTTCTACTTAGAAATGTCAATCATTAACGAGAAAGGGGGTAAGTAATGTAGTAAAAACTCCCGTCCTTATCAGGACTTCCTTCTCGAAAGTGCCCGTCCTTAAAAAGGTTTAACAAAAAATTAGCAAATTATTCTAATTTTACAACTTACACTGGGTTTGGGGCCCCGTTGGTGATTATTATAAAAAAATAGCGGATTTCTTTTCACTGTCTCTTATGGTGAGAGAACGAATGTCTCTGCTCTTCGGTAGCTTTTGCTTCTAGTGCGACGTTAATGAAAACTAAACTAAACTAAACTGCTCTCCTTGGTATGAAATAGTTATGATTTTAAAAATTATTTCATTCTTACTGGGAGGTCTTGTGGTGAACTTGAAATACTGGTATTTGGCCTAGACCAAATCTGAGTTTTTATACGAATTACGGTTTTATTACTTGCTTCTAAACTGGTTACGATCCCTTCATTTTTTTTTATTTAAATCATTTTAATTTAAAAAATAGAAATTTACGTCTCTATGGCTCAGCTAAAGATGTTAACCACTACGTTTTGGCTTTTGCCCTCTTACCAGATATTTTCCTTTAAATTTAATGGTCGTTGAAGCAAAATCTATTTGGCTGAATTCTGTGTGTGAAAAACGCTAATTGTATTCTAAGCATAAATCTTGTATTCTTACGGTTCGTAAAATTACCCATCATTTTTTTTAATTGTTTCAAATTTTTATTATATTTCTTATTATTTTAATATTCCCTTATTATGTAGCTGTAATTGTATACCTTGTATACATATGTTCATACCTTTGCCTAAAACTTCATTTTTTTCACGAGTTTGTGAACGCTTTTGTATTGTGCCTTTTAACCTATTATCATCTTATTTCTGCAAGAAAATTCTAACTGTTAGTTTTTTTCTTCTTATGTGTCTATGATAAATATTTTTTGCTGTGTGAATATATTGAACACTTAATTTAACCTTGATTGTGAAATTAAGAAGGCTGCGGTAGCCTAGTGGTCATGGTTTCGGATTCGTATCCAGCAGTTTTTGTTCAATCGCGGGCTCGTTCCTTGGCCGCTAAATACTCACTGTGTAGCCGGGGCTGATGCTCGTTAAATCTGTAGGGCCTAATATTCCAAAGTAAAGTGGAAGTTAGGAGAGGGGCTGCCAGCTCAGGTGTCGTCCTCGTCACTTGACCGAGATTCAAAATTACGAGGTCCGTCGCCAATAGCCTTCGTGTTGCTTCTAGTGCGATGTTAATAAAAACTAAACTAAATTTCGAAATAATGTAAAATCTTCTGTAATTCTCTCAATAAATACTGGGAGTGATTGTCTCTCGGAGCCCGGTTTGCAAATCTAAGCCCTTTTGGTGAGTTCGGAATCTTTGGGTATTCTGTCAATAGCTCCCGTGTTGCTTCTAGTGCTAAGTTAATAAACACCAAACGAAAACAAAATCTGGAGAGCTTGTGCAGGCTTGAACTGAAGTTAAGTGCATCCTCTTCGTCGTATATATATATATATATATATATATATATATATATATATATATACATATTGCAAAGGTGTAAATTGGAGATATATTTTCATATTATTGTTGTCCTGCTTTGTATTCTATTATCTTCAATTATACTTAATTTATATTTTTATCTTTAATTCTAATCTTGTTATTGTTAAAGTTCTTAATATTGATTTCCATTTTTGGTTATCAAAGTTCGTCCTCGAGTAGAAACAATTCGGTAGCCTTTATTTGACTTTCATTCTACACGATAATATCTTAAATATAAACAAATATCTAAAAAACAAAAATATATAAAAATGTGTAAAAATTTCTCCCTCAATTAAAAGAAACTTTATATTGTATATATTTGCTCTTAGAACCACAAAAAGAAAGATAATTCTTCTCGAACATCATTCCGTGTAGTCATCTGCGAAATGTGAAGCAAAGTGGCCCAAAAATCTTAGAATTCCACAACGCTGTTTTCTTAATCACTATGGTTTTATTCTATAAATATGTTAAATATAAACATTTGTCTTTATTCAAATTTAGATCAAACAAAAAAGAAATAACCCATATAATATTTTTGTTGCATTCTGCAAAAAATAGAAGGTACACACACGCAATGGAACACATTTGCCGACACAAATATCGTCATCATCATATACAAATATTTGTATATATGAAAATAATCTTTAACACGGAACAACAATACGCAAAAAGTTATTGGGTAGTATATATTTTGAAGAATTCAAGTGAGGAAATAAGCCACTAAATATAATTGCAATGTGCAACATTGCGAATATAGTCAATACACAAATAATGATTCATTTAAAAATAATTTTTAAAACTGTCCGATGCAATTCTTATGATTTAATAGAATCTTTCTAAAAACATTAAAATATAATATTTCAAATATATAATGTTTTAAATTTATATAAGCATTTTTGCATTCCTTATTCTTTCAAATTTGAAAATTCTCTATTTATAAACCAACAAATGTTATCGGACAATTTAAACAAATGTTTAAAATAAGTAATAACATTAAAAATAAAAACATTCCTCAAACAATCTTATTGAACTAAATAATAACAGTAAAAAGCATTTTTCAAATACTAGAAAATCACAGTTAAGTTAGGATGTTTACGTAACTGTAAAAAAATGTCCTTCTGTAAGCCAAAAAAAATTCAATTTATTATTTCAACTCTTATGTAGAAGAATGGTTCAATACCGCTATGCTACAGCGATCCCAAATTAAGATGCAAACAATTATTTTGAAACGGTAAGACATAAAAAAATATTCTGTGATAATTTTTCAATCAATTAAAAAGTAGTACATAATATAAAATGTAAATTATATTGGCTTACGTAACATTACCCATTTCACAAACGCAGTGCTGAGAAAAGAATACCAGACTTCTTTACATCGGTAGGCATCACTTAGAAACAAGAGATCTTGACGTCACATGAGTTATTGTGGAATTCCTGAAATTTCTTAATTTTATCCATCATAGTTATGTAAGAGATGAAATATACCCAAACCCAAAACTATCCCTATGCACACACGAAACTATAAACACGAAAAATCACTTACTGCATTAGAGCGGTTAAATCTTACTTAGCTTTTAGCCCGGTCAAAATAAAATGGCCTGAACTTAGATTAGAGAATAAACCTGCAATGGAGAAATGAACTTTTGGTAAGACCCTAATTTTCTTCCTTTGCCAGCGGTCCAGTTAACGGTGAATACAGTGGTAAGATAAATTTCATTTGGACGTCAGAAGGATGGGGCAACTGAAGCAGCGAGTTTACAGAAGATTTAAAAAATTGTGAAATACGCTTCGACGGTAAAAAGGTAAAAGTTAAGAAGTTGATTAACTCTAATAATGAATCAGTGATTGTGACTGAGAGTGAAAAGATAATTATAAAAAAAAAAAATGGAACGTCTTTTATTCCAACAAAAATTCCTTTCAAACGGAACTTCATTTTTCCAGCAAAAATGCCATCTATAATAATGATCACGTTTTCGGGAAAATATAAACATTTTTATAACTTTAAATCTCTGTTTTATGATTTAATTATATCGGCAGATCAACTGACTCGTCACAGAAATTGTGTTGTTTGATTTCATTTCTTTCAAATGAAGTTAAAAGTTTACCTCCATATTTGAACCTATGAAATACTTGTATCACGATATGTGTGTGTGACAATAAAAGATTACTTGTTGATATTCATGTACAATCAGTTTTGAATAATAAGAAAATAGAACACAGAAAATCTCAAAGAAATTCGTAAAAGGATTAATTGTATTGAGTAAAACATACAGATAATGAAAATACTATACTATGTACAAATTGATTTATTTGATTGCTTTTACAATATCCGGCAAAAGAAATTAGATGAAAAAAATCCAGAAAGAATTTTGATTTGATTCTAAAAGCAAAAGATGTGCTCACATTTAACAAACTTATAAAGCAGAGTAATTATTTTATCTGTGGATAGAAATTATGTAATCAAAAAAAAAAAAAAAAAACAATAACGAAAAAAATTATTTTCTTCTTCAAAGCCAAAACTCTTCTCAAAAATCGAATCAAAATATAGAAAACAAAACTTCAGGGTTTCAATGAAAAATTCCCCACCAAATATTCCGATATAAAAAATTCTTAAAATTAACCCCCAATAAAAAACCAAATCTTGCCGAATGGAAATGTCTATGGGAATTATATTTAAAGGAAAACCATGCAAAATCACAATATTCTTCAACTTACATCTACATGTGTGGTATAAAACATCCAAAACTTGATTGTCGCAGACATAGTGTAGAGAAATATAAGGTGCCTACCCTAGAAAATCAAAGTATCACATCCTTCTTATAAGAATTCCGTGACAATAAAATAACACGAATATGCATCGGGGGTAATGAATTCTTCCACTTTCATTGGCCGTAATGCAGTTGTACGATTCAAAAAGTGTTGTAATATCGACGGGGAATACTCTTTTGCAAAACAGAGGTTGAAAGTCAACTATGTGATCAGCGATTTTTGATTTTGCTTCAAATATAAACATTTTATCAAGAAAAATGTGTGATTTGCTTTCTACAATACTAGAATGAATACAGGCAAACATTTATTGACTCAATTGAATGAAACTAAACTTAAAGCGAAAATGAATATATTCGTTTTCAATAAAACTGGTACTTTTAGGGAGTCTTTTATGACTGAAAAAATTTACTGTGTTAACAACAAATGTTACTCAAAATGTTTCGGTTATAATTATTAGATTCCTATTTTTTGAAACGAAAGAGATTCATGCATTATTAAAGGCATGTAATTTTTATAGTAATGAGAAATAACGTCTACAAAGTAAATGAGGAATTATTATTCAGAGTCTGAATGTGGATGGGTTGCTGATGTACGATTCCAGGAAACCAGAACAAGTAGCATCGTATCATGCTATCTCCTTAAAGATGTTAATTCTACTGATGACATTTTAAAACTTTTTTTTAAAATTGGATCTCTTGACATAAAAACTAATCATTGCTACTGAGAAGATAATCTAGTTATCGTGCAATGTTGTAACAGTCGATTTGTAGTAGAATTGCCATTCCATTAACATTGGAAAGAATCATCAGATGGCAAAGAGAGAGTTGTTACAGAAAAATATAGTACTTTACTTTCAATATGAAGAAAAAAATCAGCATTATTTGAATCAAGTAATAAAGGTATAATAGAGAAAGTCGAAAATACTGAGATAAATATTACTTGCCTCATCAAGCTGAAAAAAAGGAAATCGATATGTATTGTTTTTAATCCTGAATCAAATTATGTTAATGAAATTTCATTGAATGATTGCTTATGACATTAGTCACAGTTGAAATCTTAACCTCTTAGATGAGCAAACAAATTTTAGGCTAATATGTATTGTAATAGCATCTAATATTCAACAAACATTTCTTTAAATTTGATTGGCGGTTAAGCATAAAAACTGTGCAATTTTTGAGTCTGACAGTAATCCATACGTTGAGGTTGGGTTGAGGTTTGGATTACAGGTCATGACACCCGAGAAGAATTTTTTATGTCTCGTTATGCTGAGAACATCATGAAGGGATCAGCATAAGGTTACTACGTGAAAATGAATCAGCAACGATACCACCTTAATATCTCAATGGGCATCAGAAGGATTCAACACGCATCAGTTTGATACATTTGTCAGCT
>BMAW01112213.1:0-14769 GCA_019974015.1 Nephila pilipes
GAACGATTCCCGAAATTTCAAAGCTCTAGCTTGATGGGAAGTTGGTTAAATTAACGATCGAAAATTTGATGACACACACACACACACCAAGTGAAATTCAGAAAAACGTTGTAAAAAATATATACCGTTTGGCGTCGGTCATATCATTTTTGGCGATAAAGTCACCAAAAATTACATAACCGACGGATAAGAGTAGATAAACGGATGAAAATTACATTTTGGATAAGACTTTCGTAAAATCCGTTCTTAGTGAGCGTCTACATCGCAAAATGAGTAACTACGCTAAATTTCAAGTCAATCGTTTGTATAGTCTTTGAGATCTCGTGATGAGTCAGTCAGTGGTATTTCGCTTATATATATATATATATATATATATATATAGCTGATACCCACCCCCTCAACTGGGCAGACGATAATATTATATTTTGGAACCTATATGTAAAATATCAAGAACAATTTCAATTTTTAAACGATAATTATAATCTGAATTTAAAATTTTAAGAAATTGATAGTCTGTAGTAATGGTTATCCACGACTTTCAAATATATGAGAAAAGTATTTAATTGTTAATAGTTTATCAATGAATGGGTAAGTTTTTGTCCTTGCCTCAAAAGATCTTTGATTTTTTAACATTTAGGATGGCAAGTGAATGTAATAATTAAGTCGGAACGTTCAAAATGTCTTACGTATGTCATAGCGTCTTGAGTTCGTTCATGCATGAAGCGAGATCCTACAGTAAACGAAGACGGCAATACAACCATTTTATTTATTTCTGAAGACTGTGTATATTTTTTTGCCTTAGCGTCTTTTAAGTGGACATATTCCTCACTCCTAAGTTTTTTCTGATTGTTACGAATCCAATCAAGCCTTTCAGTTTCTATTTTTGCATACATACCAACCAAAAACTGATAAAAAAGTTGACGAAAGAGCAGTAGATAATTGATTTCACCAACACGCTCCATCAACCTATAGCTGTAGAACTCAGAAACAGAGACAGTCTTATTGATAGGAGCCCTAGTATTGCTATCAAGTTTTGAAATATTTATACAATAACCATCTTCCCCACGAAAAAAACATCACAGGGTACTGAAGAGCATCGTAAGCTCGATGCGTTTCATTAATTCGTACCAATTTACTGTCTCTGCTATGTAGAATGATATCTCTTTTTTCGAAATCCTGACCCATAATAAGGATAGCTACTTCTTTATTTTGAGGAGCATTGAAACGACCTTTGTGCTCTCCAGATGGTTTTTATCGGCATTAATTATAACCTTGAACTCCTTTTGATCTTTAGGAACTTAATCAACAGCAGCTTTGAAATCGCGAATATACCTGTTAAGTTCATGTAGAGCCTTTTGTAATTGGTTAACTAATTCTGGCTTAACACCTTGGAAAATACCACAACGAATGTTTCGTTCATCATCACAGAGAAAGTATAGCTGAAGAAAAGGTTGTTGAGGAGGCTCAGCCAAAAGGCTACCTATCCTGTGGTATACCTGCCCCTGGACTTTAAATGTTGGCATAAAATTTCCCTCCTTCAAATCTTTTGCTCCGAATATCGTCATTTGAAAACATCCATTATACTTACGAAATGTAGAAATAAAATGTTCTGAAAGCTGATCCTTATGGTTAAGACTATTCAAAGGTTCAGGGTTGGATCTAAGTGCTGGAAGCTGGACTTGACCACCACTGCAGCACATTCCTGGAGGTTCTTCTACCCATTTTAAAGCACGGCACCTCGAACAGGGCAAACGTTTTCCGATACTGACAATTTTATCATTTGAATAGTCAATATCTATTTTATATTTAAAACCAGACAAATTTTTGGAAGTTCATGGCGCTAATTTAACTTTTGATCTTTTTTCATTGTGTTTAATTACAGCTGCTTGATTCACATGGGAGTTATTAGAAAAGTATTTTCATACAGCTGCTCTATGTACTTCAGGGTGGCTTTTAGTATATTTTGAAGCAGCTTCTCTATGTACTTCAAGATGACTTTGAGTATATTTTGTAGCAGTTTGTCTTACTTGTTTATATCTAATTGAATTTGTGAATTTTTTTCTTTTTTTTTTACCTTTATTTAGTTGAAGAGATATTACATCATTAATAATTGATTCACTTGAACTTGATAAATCAATGTTAGATATTGATTGAGTCTTTGAAAGTAACACAGACACATTTTCTTGAGGCTGAAACACTAAAGACGAATCATTTTCTTCATTTTGTTTCACATTATCATCACCAGGATTAACTTTACTTCTATTTGTTAATCCAACTATTTCAATATAAACGTCAAAATGACCACTATGACAGTTTCCCGTAAAACGTAATCTTTTTTTCCCTGAATTGTGCTTCACCAACAGCAGCTATAAGGCAGTGTAGCGTAGGCTATAAATAACTCCTCCACAGACTTGTTTTGAACCCCGTTTTGTTCCCAGCTTCCCATTCATTAAAAATATATAGTTTAAAAGCAATAAAGAACAAAGTCAGGTGGCTTGGACATTCAGCCACATTCATGGACTGTTACACAGGTGCGGCAGAGTTGAACCCCCTTTGTGAGGTATTGTTGATCCATGTCATGTTTATAATGGGAATTTATGGCCTAGCTGTGTGACGGCCGACACCGACTTGCACGTGGGGAAGACTGACATTGTCCGACTTGAGGGAATAGTGTTGCAGGGGACAAAACGGAGTTTTTCATTAATTGGGTTGTTCTTTCAAAAAAGGAAAATAACTCAAAAGGAAGGCGGGAGACAGACCTACCCGAGGTCTAAAAAAGGGAGAAGAAAAAAGAGGAGGGATTCGGCGGAGGAGCTAGAGAGCGTTACAGCGATAAGTGGGAGGTGATTGCCTTCGCTTGCGAAACTAAATCGAACTACATCGGATACTGAGATATTGGTGTTTTTTTCAACTATATCTGTTTGGACTCTTAAGCTGTGTGATCCCTTCATTCTACGCATTCTGGGATCACGACGTTACAGCAGTCACTTTGATACACTTCGAACTGATAGGGAAATAGCTCTGCCACCGCCATAATTTCACAAATAGATCCATACGTGTTTGGTTTACACATTTCGGTAAAGTATAAATCGTTAGTATTATAAGAGGCACCAGATAGCATTTGAGTGTAGCATTTAAACCGATCCCAGATGTTAAACACGTGAGAAACAATAATATTTCTCATTTTATACGCCATCAATATTTCACCGAACAGCAAAGACAGAGACGAAAATAAACATGCTCCTTAGCCAAGAATCTTAAAAACTTGGAAAGGAGTAGGTATTCCTTCTATCCAAATATATTTAACATACATTATTAAAATTATAACTGAAAAGTAAATATGAAAAATCAATTTGTATTAACCAACAATGAAATACTTTTCAAGTTAAAAAATGTAACCGAAATTAATTTTTTAAAATCAAATTATTTAAAAATTCAACAAAAAATACTAACAAAAAAAAATAAAGTATAATAACATTTTTTAGCAAAAAGTCACCCGTATTACGTTATCCTTATTGCAAAGGGATAACTCTATTACGCTAGCAGCATATCTAGAACTGCAATTGAATAAGACAGAATAGATCTTAAAAAATCATAGCATTAAAAATAATTCTGTATTATGAAAACGATAAAATATCCAGCCAATTTAAAAAATCAAAAACGCTTATTTCCTAGAAAACAAAAACTAAAAATTGTCAAAATACAGAAACAAAACTTTTGCATAATATTTACATTAGGTTACAATTAATGCGTACATCTAAATAAATATTTTGATAGCTACTTATTTTTTTTTTATCAATTACATGAATAACATACTGTTTTTATTCATTTGTTAAAAGCCTACTTCAGTATCTTCGTAAGATTGCGTTTAGATTTACAAATGTAATTTATCAATCATTATTAATAATAAAATACTTTTCTCATAAATTTAAGACTTACGTCTAGGTTCCACAACAATAAAAAATTATCGTTTTCTGAGCAAAGTGGTTGGAAATCAGCTGGGGTTACAATACTATAGCTTTTTAAAATTCACAATGCAAGGCCATTGAAATGCTTCGACTTGGCGGTGGAAGATATTTGGTGATAAATCTCTAAATGTAGGAATTTCGAGGCTCAACATTTACATTATATATTATGACAAACCTATAATACATCCTACTTAGCGTATTATCTTGCGTATGCGCTACCCTATAAGCATGCACGAAATTTCGCATAAAGAGCCTCTTCGCCAAAATCTTGTCAATCCTCCATCAGCGCCTCAATATTAAATTATTTGGGTTTTTTCCATTTCGCACGCGCACATCTCGCCAAGTATACTTAATTGGTAGCAATACACAGTATACATATAAAAAAATATATTCCGTTTGGCGTCGGTCATGTCATTTTTGGCGATAAAGTCGCCAAAAATGACATAACAGATGGATTAAAAAGATTAACACATGAAAATTACATTTTGGATTAGAATTCCGTAAAATCCGTTCTAAGTGAGCGTCTACATAGTAAAATGAGTAACTATGCTAAATTTCAAGTCAATCGGTTGTATAGTCTTAGAGATATCGTGATGAGTCAGTCAGTGGTATTTTGCTTATATATATACAGATATATATATAGATTAGTAGTAAAAATAACCATAATTCTTATATTCCTATTAAACAAAATCGAACTATTCTTACAAATCGGAACTGTTCTTATTTAGGCACAAACATTTCGTGTTTACACATTTATACTTTCCATCGTTTTTATGGGAAATTCTTCTTAAATTCTGACATTTTACTTTAATTTATTCTGAAAATGTATTTATTTAAATATTGAATATCAAAGTGTGTTGATGGACTTATCTCTTACGTAAGAATTAAGAACACAAATATTTTCAAAGTTTTGTGATATTTTTAAATGTCTCAAAATAGAAAAAAAAATGTCAATGTAAATATAAAAAAATGTCATTTTTTTTTATTTACTTTAATGTCGAATTCTTTACAAAGGATTTTTATCATTAAATGTTATGTAACTTAAGCAATATATTTTTTATCGGTTCGATATAAATTGACTACATTTTTCGGCATTTCGTATACTAATTGCTTCAATTACTAACAATACAAATGAATTTTTTTGATACATTGAATTTCTTCATTGAGATGAAAAAAAAATTAATTCATTCTTAAATACAAGGAACACATACGTATGAGAAAAATAAAATACAAAACCTTTTCATTCTGGATTGTTCAAATATAGTAAATTTTTAAAGTATATAATTTAACTTTTAAAATTTTTATGATTATTTAGCATACATACGAATTTAAAGCTTCCTTTCTTGAATCTTAGTTTCAATAATGAACCTAATTAGATTATTAGTAATTAATATACATTTATAAAAAATAGAAACCGAAAATATTTAAAAAATTGTTAAACGGAAACGCCGCATACGAGTATTTTCGTTTCAGTGCAGGTGATAGATTTCGAGACATAAATACTGTTGAATCTGTTACGTACACAAATGCCAACAAACCTTTTCAGTAACCTGGTAATATGCCATTATTGATAAATTATTCACACTTGTAACGATTCAGATAACATTTAAAGTCAAGTATTCATAGAATTAGAATATATTTAACATGATATGTATGGATATAGACATCCGTGTTATGATCGGATCTGAATGGAATGAACACGCACGATTAGAAGTACAAGTAATATATCGAAATGGCAATAGAATAGGTTTTTATTTAAAAAAAAAAAAAAACACCTTTTTGCTTTTAACTCATGAATGAACCGTCCACTATGTGGTGTTCGACTATTTCTCCCCGACTCTTGTGCCATAATACAGTCAAATACAACTAACTAAAAGTCAATAACCTACGCAAAGACACACCAGTCAGTTTTAACTCACCGATTTATTAATCAATTACTGTAATATAATGCCTAAGGTATTTTCGGTGTCTTTGAGGGGCCTTTGGATTAATCCACCTATTCAAACATTATTAAAATGATACGCTCTAACCAAAACCTTTCCAGTTGAGGTTACTTTGATTTATGAAATCCTTTGCGGCAGTTACAGCCCTTAACAACTCTTGACATTATGGATCTCTTGCTAGGTATACACTAAGAGTTAGCCACACTCGTCCTTTAAGTTACCCTTTGCTTATATACCGTCATATCTAAATCACTTTATTTTATTTCCACCTGCATCTAATTAACATAATCACGTTTCATTTTTGTTGTAAAGAAATTGTTATATCCAGTAATCAATCTCAATTAAAGTCCTCAAGATTAGCGAAGAAAAAATCGCGAATAGCCCAACGTCATAACTATCTCCAGAGGTGAATAGATGGAGAATAAAATAAAACACAAATATTCGAGAAAGAAGCGAAACTGTCATGTCTCATTTCCTTCTCCATAATACGAGTTCTTAATTTGGAATTCCCGAATATCTAAGGCTGCTCTAAACCTCAACTAAGCCGTCTGCGAATACTATCTTATTAAAATGTATGCTTAAGTCCGGTGTAGAGAAAAGTAGTGCAAAGGGACTTATATATAATCGATATATAGCTATATTTCTGTTAAGGATGACAACCAAAGACTTTCAATTCACTCCAAAACATATTAGCTCCCAGTATGTCGAGTGATTGTAAAATTAGTTTTCTTCAGATTACACTTTCATCAAAATACTTGTTTTTCCTTACCTTGGTAGGCTTCTAGCTTTCTCAAGATGAAGACTTGTCAAAAATCACTTTGTAAGCAGAACCTCGGTTCGTCAGTATAGAACAGTGTTTCCCAGCGAGGTTCCCATATTCCACTAAGGGCAACTAGATCGTTAAGAAGGACAATAGAATTATTAGATCGTCTAGAGAACTGGAGTGCAAAAAGACATATACACTCCCCCAAGATTTTTTGTGGAAATTGAAATATTTCTGAATACTTTTTTTTTGCTAGGCTATTTTAGATGTTCTAAATTTAAGGGGGAGGTGAACTTTTTTTTTTTTCTTCTTATGCTTAATTTTTTTTCATCTGTAAGAGAAAAAAGAACTGTGTTTAAACCGATTTCAGAAAAGAATAAGAAAGTCTTTGCTGTCTCCGATATATTCCTCTGGGTCAGTCGCACTTTCTTAGCCATTTTTTAAATTGCGACCGCTTTTTCAATCATTGAATAATTTTTATCAAATTTTCTATCTTGTTGAGTAAAACCGATTCGGGTTAGTGACTTTTTTGTTCTCATAGTATCTTTGTTATTTTTCTTAAATGCTCTTTATTTTTGTTACTTGACTAGATTATATCAACCCTTAAACCTTTCTGAAATAGGAGAAATAAGGTTGAAGTAGCGTTTTATTTGATTTTTACTAAATGGTAATTCTTAACTAAAGTAATTACTTCTTCCCCCACCCCGATAACGATATGCCCATCTTCCGCAAAAAAAAAAAAATAATAATATCTGGGTACGCCACAGATATAGAGTAGGCCTTAGCAATCTTATGACACGCAAGTCACCAAGAGTGTGTGTGTGACCCGTTTAAAAATTTCAAGTGTTTACTTGAGTTGTGAAAATAAAGTATAACATATAAAAATAAATTATAAAACATAAATATGAAACAAAGACTTGAAGAATGTATTAAAATAAGTAATAACATTTTTGCTTGATTACAAAGTTGCATCAACGAAAATGCATTTTTTTTAAATATATATTTATAGCATAATTTCACGCAAAAACATATAAGTATAAAATATCGATCCCTAATTCTTTTTAATCTTGTAGCACTGGTGTTGTTCTCTCAGTTGTTTTACCTGTTCAGTAGCACAAGAATAGAATGCAATGAAGTAACTGTATTATTTAAAATAAAATATGACCAAGGACAAACGAAAAGCGAAACAGACATTATTTCAAGATATGTGTAAAGAAAAATATGGATGTATCGAAAATTGAGACAAAATTATATGTACTTTATGCACATGCAGCGACTCTCTTCTACTACAACGTTAGAAGTTAAAAGGCCTTACTCAACGAGCCCGATGAGATATCTTTTCGGCCTGATTGGTAGGCCCGTCAACTTCGGACCCCTTGGTCCAGGGTTCGAAACAACGCTGCCGCTTCTCGATCGCGCCGCTTCCCGATCGCCGTAGTGGTGACTCAGGACATGAACACTAGATGGCAGCACAGCCTATACCTACTGATTGCATATGCCCCGACGCAAAAATACTTGCCTCTGTACATCTAAGACAAAACGCATTCAAAAATCCCGACTAGTGATATCCCGGCTCTGGCGCACGTGTCGACGAGACCCGCCACTCAACACGAGATAGCCGATGACTTAAAAATGGAAACTGTCCCAAGCAAAACTTAATTCTACAGGGAGGGGATGTATATCAATTGCGACTGACAAAATCGAAAAACAACCATCTGAAAACAATCCAAGCAATCAAAAAAGCAACCTTCTGTACAATCTCTTCGTATCATCACGATGATACTGGAGGGGGGGAGTATTGCAGCGACTCTCTTCTACTACAACATTAGAAGTTAAAAGGCCTTACTCAACCAGCCCGATGAGATATCTTTTCGGCCTGATTGGTAGGCTCGTCAACTTCGGACCCCTTGGTCCAGGGTTCGAAACAACGCTTCTCGATCGCCGTACTCAGATGTAATTACCGCCAGAACTTATAGAATATTGAGCGTGTTTGAATACTAAACAAAATTTTGAGCGACACTTTTCTTCATAAGGTAAAAAAGTGAATGAAATGTCAAATGAAGAAAGACCTGAATGCATTGCTAAGCATACCTAGCATGAATGTCACTGAATACATTGATCTCGTTGCCGTGATGTGGAAGTTAAAAGAGGGAATACCAGCTCAGGTGTCATTCCGTCATTCAAAATTACGCGGTCCATCGTCAATAATCCTCGTGTTGCTTCTACTGCGATGTTTACAAAACCAATCAATCAATTAACCTGAATGCTTTGCTAATACATATATTCCGACACCTATAAATTCAAGCTACATATTTTTTTAAAATTTTTTAGGTTGATTCGTTATATAACACGCACCATTTTCTTTACGAAGAAACATGAAATGTACATGTGTGATTCTCTTATTTTTTAAGTCATTCGTTCGAAGAATTTCCCCAAGCTTTCGAATAATGATAAGCGATGAGGGGAACTATATGTGGGTGGAATGCTTGAGGGGGTAAATAATTCTGAAAACAGGAGGGCTTAGTTATATAGAATGCAGATGTGCAAAAGAATGTTATTCTAAATTTTCGAGTAAAGGAGGACACAATTTGGGTAAGAACAAGCACACACACTCTTCCTATCGGAATGAATCCAACCCCTCCGACATTATAAAAACTGCACTATTCATAGAACTGACCGTACATCCTATCGGTGTGGAGGCACTACAATATTCATCAAAAATAGCATTAATCGTCATTTGGTTATAAAATCTAACTCCACTTCTGAAAAATTTACAATACATATCAAAGCCAAAGATAATCAATTTCTTACAGTATCCTCTATTTACCCCCCCGTAACATAATCAATACCAATGACTATGAAAACATACTCAGTGATAACAATCCCGGTCTTCTAATAAGAGATTTTAAAGCAAAACACCCAACCTGGAACAAGGGTCATGCAAGTAGATCAGGCATAGCAATAAATAATTTCTGCACCAATAATAACTATAATATAGCAGTACCAGACATACCCACCCATTATCTCTACAATTCCAATACTAGCTCTCTACCTAACCTCTAGCATGATTTCTTCATAATTAAAAACATCTCGCTCATAAACATTGAATCCGTTAACGCCCTCAGCAGCGATCATAATCCCGTACTGATGGAGATAGCTCTCATTAACATATTTCCATCTCACCTTCGTACCCTCACAACCACTTAGTGGCTTAAATATCAAGAATTTCTCTATAATAATCTCCCCGGAAAATCCTACAATTAACAGCACCAATGATTTAGAAGAAGCCATTAATACTATCACGAACATCAAAATTGCCAGCACCTCAAAAAATATCGCCACTTCGCACCTCAGGTCCCCCGCTCCATATCCGCAACCTAGTTAAGGATAAAAACAGAATAAGAAAGCAATGGTAACAAACCCACTATCCCCCTTCAAAACCAAACTCCACAGATTAAAATATAAGATTTATGAAGAAATCAAAACACACAAAAATAAA
Source organism: Nephila pilipes (assembly GCA_019974015.1). Lineage (NCBI taxonomy): Eukaryota > Metazoa > Arthropoda > Arachnida > Araneae > Nephilidae > Nephila > Nephila pilipes. The sequence goes on from BMAW01112213.1 coordinate 10,174, forward strand.
AAAAAAATGGGAAAACTTCTTAACAGAACTGCAACTGGAAGACTACTCTCTTTTCGATATTAACAAAAAACTCACGAAAAATGCCTTGGCATCCCTTCTCTAATAGGATATAATGGTTTAGTTTTCTCAGACAAGGAAAAGGCTGATCTTTTTGCCCACACTCTGGAAATTTCTTTCCAAGAAAATATTACGCCATACGATGATGACCATATAGAATTTGTGGAAGAAATAGTTCAAAACTATTTGAAAATTACCGTCATCCCAACATTCCTCTACCCCTCACTTCTCCTTCTGAAGTTGCAGCCCTCATTAAAAATTTAAATTAAAAAAAACCCGTGAAGACGGTATTCACAACACAGCCTTCAAATATTTTCCTCCTAACGCATTAACACACCTAAAAAAAATTTTAACAAATGTCTACTCCTTTCATACTTTCCTCAAAAGTGGAAACATATCACTATAATCCTTTTTCCCAAAACAAACAAAACAAAACCATTCCCACTAATTATAGGCCCATCAGCCTACTATCTAAAATTTTTGAAAGAATACTTCTAAAAAGACTGTTTGACCACTCCAATACTAACAATATCCTTCCAGACTCTAAGTTGGTTTCAGATCGAAACACGGTATTGTCCAACAACTCCCCCGTGTTGTGAATACAGTCACTGAAGGATTTAATAACAAACAAATCTCTGGGGCATCTTTTTAGACATACAAAAAGCCTTCAGTCGTCTCTGTCACGATGGATTCATCTACAAACTCCTTCAACTTAATTTTCTCCTTACTTAATTATCATAATAAATAATTATCTTCAGAACATAACCTTTAAAGTCAAAATTAATCAAGAATTTTCGAATCTAAGGTATATTCAATCCGGCACCTTCCAGGGCTCAATAATTTCTCCATTTTTATACTCCCTGTGCACACACAACTTTCCTCAGAGTCCGTACAATAGATTTTGTCTATTCGCTGATGATGATGCCATCATCACCCTAGGAAACACCCCCCACCAAGCAGGGACGTATTAAGGCATGGGCCAACTGTGCCCGGGCCCAGGGCCTAGCCTTTAAGGGGGCCTCGTCTCGTTCTCTACTTGGCCTCAATAACAAAATAATTTTAATCATCAAATGTTATTCCCTGACATGACTGGTTGAAGAAAGTTACATCTATATTTAATTTTTCTATTTACAACATTTACTGAGAATCAGGGAAAATATTAGTTTTATTTCTAAAACAAGATATATCCAATTTATTGATAAAAATGCTGCTGAGGGAAGGACAGTCACAGACATAACAGACACTCCTTCCAGTAATCTTTTATTTATTTGCACACATGAGTTAAGAATCGCTCATGAATGGACAAGAGATACACTTAAGCCCTCAACAGAAGTGACAATTACACATTCCCTATTTTATGACAGGCAACAGGGCTCATAAAAAGAGGGTTGAAATGACCCTGAAGGAAATCACACTTTTTCGAAGAAATAAGTGGCCTACATTTCTGAATTGGCAATTCCTTCCTTTAAATTTAATTTCTTTGCAACAGCAAAAGGTGATTATGTTTTTATTTTTTAATTGTATTTCTTTGAAATTTAAGGTAATATACAAATTTTTATATCGCTTTAAAAAAAAGTGAAATAATATGTAATTGTATTTATTTTTTTTAATAGAGAGTGTAATAAATATAATATCCAGTTTTAAAAAATTCTGCTCTTTTTTTGTAAATTTTCACTCTCTCCCATCTAAACAACATGATATAATCTCTTAACTGGTTATAAAAGTATGTATAAATATTTCAATTGACTCTTTAGAATCTTTTTATATTGTTTAATATGCATAAAAGCGCACTTCCTCCATTTTGAATGTATTATGATCTTCCAAAAGAATTTCCGATGTGTATTGCAATTCAGAGAAATATTTTTATTTGCTTCTGATATGGAAAGCATTATTTTATTCATTCAAAAACTCAAATGACTGTCCTTTTTATTATTATTTAAACCCAAATAAAAAAAGAACATTTTAAAAACGAATATATTACATTACTACTAATTTTAGTTATGTAATATAAATGTAGAAAAACAATCATATAACAGGAAATCTACAGTAAATATGACAATTAGAGAAATAAATGCTTGTGCAATAATTTAATGTTTTAAACGTAAGTATCAAAAATAGAGAAATTCTCGTCCAACACAGTACAAAATAATTCGATATAAAAACCAACGTTTTTAAAAACAACGTTTTTATATGGTGGCAAAGTTTATTAGAGAAAATTATTGAAATATTAGTTAAAACTGTTAGTTATTTTTAACTTTAAAATTTACTTAAAAAGAGACATTTGTGAGAGTATTAAAAAATTCATAATACTCATAAAATCAAAGCATGCATTTGAAAGTTTGTAAGTCATTCTATTAAAAAAAGAATGGGAACCAGAATTCAGAAAAAATTATTGTGATTAGACATGGCGCCAGTTATTGGAAACTTTCTTTCTTGAGAATGATTACGGACTAAAAGTCAGCAACCCTTACTATCTCGGCGATAGTAAAGGGGAGATAGTATCTCCCCTTTGTGAGTACAAAAGGTTTACGATAACTCATGCGGTGTGGGGAGTGCCCGGTGCTCCTAGAAGGGGAAAGAAATTTTTTCCTCAATCCTAAAAGCGCCGAGAGGAAAGAATATTTTGACTTATTAAAATTATTGAAATATAAGTTAAAACTTGTTGTAAACGTCTAAATATTGCATTGTTAGGCCAGTACGAACGATTCCCAAAATTTCAAAGCTCTAGCTTGATGGGAAGTTAGTTAAATTAACGATCAAAAATTTGATGACACACACACACTCACACACACACCAAGTGAAATTCAGAAAAACGTTGTAATAAGAGATTTTTAGTGCGTAAGAATGCTCACTAGAAATGTTCTATTTCCGTGTGTATGTTTATTCAGATTTCCCAGGAGAAAATTGAAATTTATTGAATATACTTTAATTTTATACACTTTATTTATTTATTTATTTATTTTATTTACAAGCTAGTGAGCGAGTTTTCTCCCTTTTTTTCCTTGAACAGAACAAACAAGAAAAGCAAAATGCTACTGATTTTTAGAACAGTGTGTTTATTTATTTTTAGTAGCAAAATAACAATTTTTTTACGAATAACTCGTCCACAAAATGTGTATTATTTTAAAAAATCTTAATTATTTTTAGGATGTTAATAAAAAGGGAGCCATCATTTACTAAAATATTCATAATTTTTCTGTATATATCTTGTACAGGTTTAAAAGTGGATTCTAAGCTATAACTGGTCATTTATTTTAAATTTTAATAATCATTTACTTTTTAATAACTAATAATTTAGTATTGATATAAAACATTTAAGGATCCCGTCGACACGACACCAATAAATCCCGAGCGTAATGTGAACCCTATGGGGTTTCGTACTTTTCTATTACATCTAGAGTATTGCTTTTAATTGCATGGAATAAAATGGATTCGAAGGAGCTAAAAAAAATGATTCCCTCGTTTTCGATTTTTTAAAAATGTTTGCAAGTATTTTTAAATATTCAAATATTTTCATGAACATGGATTACTTCATTAATGATGAATTACAGACAGCGGATACTCGACTCCCAGCTAAAAAATTAAAATGAATGAATTAGAATCTACTTTTTTTAAACTATCCTTTAGTATGACTTTTTGGCACGTATTGCCAAAGTAAATGTATTTCACCAGAGTAAAAATGTGGATTTCTCAAATGGTTTAAAATTATTAAAATCGTTAATGATATATATAAAAACCAAAAGAGAAAAAAAATATATAATGATATATATAAAAACGAAGGAAGTGTACTCAGGGACGTCTTAAGGCATGGGCCAACTGGGCCCTGGCCCAGGGCCTCGCCTTTGAGGGGGCCTCGCCTTGTTCTCTACTCGGACGCCTCAATAAGATCATGATCAAAATAATTTTAATCGTCAAATGTTATTCCCGGACATTACTGGTTGCAGACAATTACTTCTATATTAAATATATCTATTTACAACGCTTGTTGAGAATCAGGGAAAATATTAATTTTATTTCTAAAGAGAGAGATATCCAAATTATATTGATAAAAGTGCTGCTGGGGAATGGACAGTCACAGACACTCCTTCCAACGACCTTTCATTTATTTGCACTCATGGATCATTCATGAATGGCAAGAGATACACTTAAAGATCATTCATGAATGGACAAGAGATACACTTAAACCCCCAGCACAAGTGACACAAACACATTCCCTATTTTATGACAGGCGGCAGGGATAAAAAAAAGAGGGTTGAAATGACCTTGAAGAAAATCACACTTTTTCGAAGAAACAAGTAGCCTACGGTTTGGTCTGAATCAGCCTGAGGAGTAGAATTGCTGAAACAGTGGCTTGAATCATCAATTCTTTCCTTTAAATTTAATTTCTTTGCAACAGCAAAAGGTAATTATGTTTTCATTTTTGAATTGTATTTCTTTGAGATTTAAGATAATTTACAAATTTTTATATGGCATTAAGAAAAGTAAAATAATATGTATTTGCTTTTTTTACAGAGAGAGTTATAAATATAATATCTAGTC
>BMAW01112219.1:0-11304 GCA_019974015.1 Nephila pilipes
GGAAAAAATCACCGAATGTGTTTTGTAAAATTATTTTGAAAAAAATTACAAATTATAGGATATGATCCAGAACTATGAGATGCAGGGCAGAATTCTTAGCGAAAACAGAAGAGGATGGAATGAAAACTCAATTCACTAACTGTTATGCAGTTAATAATTTTACATAAAATACATTAGCCCGATTTTTTAAAGAGGGCCAAATATTCATGCCATGTACCATATGAATATGTGTTGTTAGTATTGGTAGTTTTTTGGAACGAATGAATTAAAAATTAAGAGTTGATTCTTTTTTATCGTTATTTGTAAAATTCGATACAAAAATCAGGTAATTAATTTATACACTTGAAGTAAATTTACTCTTCTTAAAAGATTTAAATCTGTAGTATGGTGTATGAATAATAAGCTTACAATGCATTATTCGAGAACAAGACAGCAAAGTATAAAAAAAATTCCTTCATAAAACATGAAAAAAAAGATGAAGAACAAAAAAAATAATCAATTTAAGAAAGAAATTATTTTTTTTTATATATTTGAAATTAGGGAAACGATAGATAAGAAGTGGAGTGAAAATGAGATGGGAGACTGAACCCAGGCCAGAAAGTTAGGATGGAGACATTTAATCCACTATATGGATTTGGTTCAATGTAAAAGAGTCAAAAAAGTAGAATGCATAAACTATGTAATATTAGAATTAAAAAATATTCGAGGGTGTTTAATTTTGGGATATGAGTATTAAGTAGGAATATTTTTTGAATAGATGGACTACCAATACCACAGACACTATTGTAAACACTGAAGGGTTTTGTTGAAAATATTGTTTAATGGTAGAAAGAGTTCAATTGCTCGTTGAATTAAACTTATTAATTATTAAATGGTTCATTCCTCGTCGAATTATTGAATGATTCATTCGGAACAGAGTCGTAATTCTACTACAGAGATCAAATAAAGGTATAAAAATAGCAATCTCCAAAAAACTACTTTCTGCTACAAGGAAAAAATAAATGAATATATATAACGATGCTCAAAAAAAATTATTTGAATATAGATAGTCAAAAGCAAAGGAAGCTCCTGACGTCATATGATGTAATACGCGCTAGAATTAGGTGCAGTGAAGACAAAATTTGGCTTACCTATTAATTTAAAATTAAATTTTTAAAAATCTTAAGCAAGCGTGAGAGATAGAAGTTTGAAAAACAGTCACTTCGAAGTACATTATCATCATCTAAAACTTCAGAATACCAAATTTCGCGCCTCGTGAATTTCCATTTCTGTTCTACATCATAAACACTCACACAGAGAGAGAAACGCTTTCTGTTATTGATATAGATAGATTTGGCTGAAACTAAAATTAATATAACTCTGTTAATTATAAGACGATTTTCAAAAATTCTAATAGTGTTAAGAAACTCATTGAAATGTGCATCTTTTGAGCAGAAAATGTTTTAGAAAAAAATTGCCTTGCCTGTTGGAAACACAGAAATTTTTTTTTGAAAAAAATGGCAATGGCTTTCGAAAAATATTCTAAAAATAAGTTTGAATTTCTTTTTTGGTGGAAATATGCTTACGGCTCTTTCAACGCTACAGTAAAACACACTAAAAATTTAGGGTATGATATGATGACGGACAAACAAACAAAATTTCAATTTTAAGATAGATTCATCACTTTAGAAAAAAACAAACCGGAAATATGAGTATTTAAAATTATCTAGTTAAAGGAAAATCAAGGGAATCCATCAATAGTTTTAAAAATTCTTTTTTAAATAATGATGAAGGTGATTCTCTCCTGATTACGCTGCTGTTTAACGGGTTTCTGAAATAAAAATGGTTTAAAATACAAAAATAGAAAAATAAAAATAAGAAGGGGGGGGGGGAAACAGTTCTAGCTATGTCCCTGCAAATTGGCATTGACATTTTGAAATGCATCTTTTAAAATTGATAGATTCCTTTTATGGTTCATAACTTTTGTAATAATAGTAGAATTCGGAACTTATTTATTGATTATTAATCATAATTAAAAAACGTAATAATTTTGATTTTTCTTTGCTCCCAGGTAAATTTGTTAAAATTATTATTTCAAGTTCTAAATATCGATTATTATAGAAGTTCTTTTCATTACTTGCTGATTAATATTTTAATTGATTTCTGACGACTTATTGAATTAAATCATCACCACTCAGAGAGTTTTCCAAATTGAACTAAACCTCAAAACTCTTTCAAGAAGAAGAAGAATATTAAACCTCGATCAAATGAGGAGAACTACTCCTCCGGCTACACTGTGAGTCTTAATGGCATAAAGGCTCTAACCTACGACTCGACGAAAAGCGCCGGCAGCGAGTCCGCGAACGTGACAACTAGGACACCACGTTCACGATAGAAATAATTGAAGTATGTTTTACACTAAATTAATTTAATCAATAATAAATAAGAGTATTAAAGTGGAAGGTGTAACAACAGGAAAATCAAAACCTCGATCACATATCCTTTTTCTGGAAGCACCGTGTTTCAGTATGATTTCTTCTACAACGAAGTTAGCGACTGCGATGGCCTCAGCAGTTGGTAATGATTTTGTAACTGTGAATCTCGACTAGTAATCTGAACAAACAATGATCCACTTGATTCCGTTTCGTGTAACGGGAAAGTATATCAATTCCAAATTTTTGCAAATGGTACGTCAGGCGACTTTATCGAGTGAAGTTGACTCGCTTGAAATTGAAGGGGATATTTCAGTCTGACACTCTCTGCAGTGCGACTCGTATCGGCGAATGCTGCCATAAAGTCCTGACCTGTATTTTTTTTTCTTATTCGTCCTAGTAAATCCGAGATGATCGACAGTTGGCCCATCATGAAGAACTTTAAGAAGATTTGATCAAGTAGTTTTGGTATGACCAAGAGTCATTTCTGTCCCACAGAATCATGGTTTCTTTTGTACAGTACTCATTTTAAAGCTTCAATATTTGCTAACTTTCTAAAAAAATTTAATTATAAATTTCAACTGGTTATCTTTCATTTGCTTTTTTTTAGCCACGGGGCCATTGTAACAGACTTGCGGCCAGCGTTTCTTAGAGTCGTAGGTTCGAATCCTGATGCCACTAAAGACTTAACGTGTTACGGGACTAATGCACGTTAAATATGTCGAAGTCCCAAGTCCTTCTGTTGGCGTGGTGTGGAAATTTGATAAGAAGGGGCTAGTTTAGGTGTCGTCCTCATCACTTGACTGAGTTTCAAAATTACGAGATCCGTCGTCAATAGCCTCGTATTGATTCTAAGAGTGATATTAATAAACAATCACTTCACAATTGCTCTTTTATAAAATCTATAATAGGCGATAGGAAAGTAATTTCATTACTGACTTCGCTTTCTAAGGTTATGTCTTACTTATGCAACCTCAAGGCCCATCTAGCAAGTTTTCTGGATGGAAACTTTACACAGGTGAGCCAACACAAAGAGTGGAGGTCTGTTGCGACCGTAAAAGGTTTTCTACATAAATCTAAATTTATTGATTTTCCAGATGACAGCAAGGCACTCCTTTTCTGTTGTTAAACACTCCCATTGGTGTGGTGTAGAAGTTAGAAGAGGAAGGTACCAATTCAGGGGTCGTCCTTGTCGGTTGATCGAGATTCAAAATTACGAGATCTTGTCGTGTTGCTACTAGTGCGAAGTTACTAAAAATCAATCAATCAACATTTTCTGTTATTGAGTAATCTCTTTCGGTTGCTGTCAAGGACCAGGATGCATAGGTTATTGGTCTTTCTCAGCCATCCTGAACTTGTTATAGTACTGTACCTATGCCATATCCACTAACGTCTAAATATATCTTTATTTCTGCGTCTTAAAGGTAATGTTGTAACGGCTGCCCATTCCGGGCTGCCTCTTGTGACATAGCTAAACTCAATGATTCAACACTAAGACTCAATAAGTCAATCAAAGAGACACTAGAACAATAATTACGCAATTTATTAATTTCTAGTTATTATAACAAGAATTATAAATGCTCTCTCGGGCAAGGGTTTTACTACCTTAACTCAACCCAACAATAATAATCTAACAGACTCTTACCACTAAGCCTTCCTCGACTGCAATTCAGACTCTGGAACAATTGTTGAACACTGGAATAACTAAATCTCTTGAATCACTCAACTTTTAATCCAATCACCAACTTCAACCTCTCTTTCCACCTCTTTCAACTCCTCCTTCAACCTCTCTTAACTTCTCCTTCAACCTCTCTATCTCGACTCTAAGTCGGAGATTATATATTTCTTAACTGTCCTGCTTCACTTCATTTCTACCTGCTTTCTATCTACATATTCACGTTTCATTTTTGGTTGGATAAAGGTTGTTTAGCAAAAGCAATCAATCTTAATTAAAAGTCCCCAAGGTTAGTGAACAGAAACCACGAAAAGCCCAATGTCACAATGTCCTACAACAAGGTAGCTAGTAGTAATTTCTTCACGGTTGAAAAAGGTTCTTTCTGTGAATTGTTCCATGAAATCTTTGCATTTTTTTTCTCCATAAATCATAAAAGCGTTTCTCGATATCAGTGAAGTTCCTGATAAATAGTTGATAATACGAGAACAAACCCAGAAAGCTATGGACAGATGAAATATTTTCCGGAACAGGAACAGTTGCAGCAGCTATCTTTTCTGGATCTGGATAAATTCCATATTCATCAAATAAATTACCCAACATCGTCAGTTTTTTTCTTCTAAATGAGCATTTGCTTGAATTTAACGATAGTCCTGCCTCTTGGATACATTTCAAGATTTTCCTCTAGCGTATTTGGTGTTTTAGAAAATCCGTCGCATATGCCATGATATCATCTGGTAGCAAAAACAAATATTACACTTGAGTCCTCGAAGAACTGTATCTATTATGCGTTCAAACGTAACTGGAGCATTACATAACACAAATGGTATGACATTAAATTCAAAAAGACCATCTGAAATCACACAGGCCGTCTTTTCTCGGTCTTTTTCATCGACTTCTATTTGCCAATATCTTAAATTTAAATCTATAATTGAGAAAAGTTTTGCACCACCTAGGCAGTCCAAAGAATCATCAATGCATAGTAGCGGATATGCGTCTTTTTTAATAATCTTGTTCAGTTTCTTATAGTCAACGCAAAAATGACATTCACCATTTTTCTTCTTCACCAGCTTTCGAGAGATTACCATAGATCATCTGATGGTCGTATGACTTCTATCTTAATTATTTGCTGTACTTCACCTTCTAGCACATGTCTCTCTCTAGCTGATATACTGTAAGGTATTTACTTAATCGGAGCTCAGTCGCCTGTGCCGATCTTATGTTTACTGTTGCGCACCCGTATTTCCTGTTGAAGTCGAATACGTCCCTAAATTCTTCAAGCAAAATCAGTAGCTTGTTTTTCTGTGTAGTTGCGAGCTCAGTATCTAAAAAGTCTCAATTTTCTCGAATTACTTACTTTTTGGGCTGATGTCCTTAAAAGCTCATTCTCGGTTCTTACCATTCAGCGGACAAATGGAATAACTCTTTATCGTCGATGAGCTGGCTATAATCATTCCTTTCGGTATCAATTGAGTTCGCAGCTACCAATTCGTTACCCACACTTTACAACAGCCATTTTCAATATCAGTTATCGTTGCTGTTACAAACAGCTTTTTTCGTACATTAAGATTTTGTTGCCAGTTATCACAGCTGGATTTGTCTCTTCAATTTACAGATTAAGAGCACATATTTGTATCAATGAATAGGCTTCGATTAGGTAATTCAATTAGGGGCAAACACGGAGCAATTCGATTTACTCGACTCTGTATTCACTGAAAGGATTTAAGAGAGTGGTAGTTCTTCATTTCCGCAGTCTATATAATGGCATCTGTAGCAAGAAAAAATTTCATTTAAGCATCATTTGATGGCTGCACTGAGAAAACACGAGAAGTTCAAATGGCTTGATCGTCCCATTTAGACCTACTTTCAACACACATCGTTCGGAAGAGGCGACAAGTTTCAAGTGATCGAGGATCGAGGATTTTTATGAAATATTGTGAAAGATTCTAATCAGTTGTGCCAGAGTTCGCATCTTCTGATGACTATCATCCACTAACAATCGTTAGACAGAAAGATTTAACAGAACATTAGCAGACATGTTGTCTATATTCGTAGATGTCGAATACAGAAATATTCTGCTCTTTGTTACCTTCGCATTTAATTCAACAAAACAAGATACGACGAGATTTGGTCAATTCTTTCTTTTTCATAGAAGAGATATCCAGACTCCTCTCAATTTAATTCTCCGGAATAATACTGAAACGAATGGCAATTATAACATCGTATCACCAGGGTTGAAGAAGTTAGGTTACTGGCAAAACTCTACATTCTCGAAGCCCAGGCGGAAGATAAACGTCGATAAGATCAAAAGCAACAACCAGTCATTTACAACATAGGGGCTTAGTTTGAGTGTTTATTATTCCAGAAACTTTTAAGACGTTATTTCGAAATATATCGAATAACACGATGATTATTTGATGTAAGGCATGAAGAAGAAAGTGGAAGAGAGCCATAGACGACGTAGTTCAAAAGATGTTCCCACGTTCTGAGGTTGTAACCCTAACTTGATCCAAGTGGTAAAATGGATAAAAAGAGAATACCTAAATTTTCAATTTAGCTTGAGACAAGGATCCATACCAGATTGACGCGAGGTGCTGCTTCCTTCTAAAAATGAAGAGAAATGTATCGAAACCCTTTTCTCGATACGAGAAAAGGGTTTCGATACATTATTTTTACAGATTATTTTCTTGAGCCATAAATCCAAAATACTGCTCCCTTTATCTGCCATGGTCGCAGCAGAATTGCCTCCTTGTTAAACTTCGATGTCCATGAAGATGAAATCCACCCGCAAGCTCACATTTATATTTTTTAAAATTTATGCAAAGAAGCATGAACAGAAGTGAAATACATCCACAAGTTTTTTCTATACATACCTCTATGCGACAATATTAAAAATACGCTTTTTGTTTATAGTATGAGTTAGGTTTATAGTTTTGTTTATAGTATACGAAGGCAAAGAGCCTTTTGGGGAGGGGAGAGGACACTACTTATTATTCTTTGTAATTTCATAAGGCCTACAATATTTTATCTAGATTTTAATCCAATCTTGACATCAATAAATATATATTAATATGGTTTCATTAAAAAAGTTTCAATTAAATAAATTTAGATGTAGGCCTAATAGTGTTTAAAAATGTTATTACTGTAAATATTAATCTCGAAATTGCCTAGTTCCAATAAGTTTTAGACTAAAAGTGAAAAAATAAATGAACTTTTATTTTCATTTTAGCAAATTGAAGTAATGGTTTAAAAATAGACCATACTTGTAGAGAACGTCAAAGTAGAAATTTTTGATAGATTAAAGTTTGAACAACAATTTATAATGAGAACTATATTTATAAAAAATATACATTGGATTCACTATGTATTGATGAAAATTACAGAATTACTTTTAAAAAAATTCATACATAAAGCTTTTTTGAATATTCATAACTTTGCACATTGTCTTGAAGTCTCAAATTCTCCATCCATATCACATGTTGAAGTAGCAAGAAATGTGTATATTTTTATTGTAACTTCAATAACTGAATAAAAATCGAAAATTAAAATATTAAATCACATCTCAATTATTGAATTATTTTTACTAGGAATACTTTATTCAATGAAAAATTTAAATTACAAATAATTTTTTTAAAAATAAATTTTTTTTTTCTGACTAGTTTTTTGAATCTTAAAGAATGAGTGAAAAAACGAATAATTTCATTAATTTATCATCTTAAGAACTGAAGTCCAATTTAGTTTTTTATTACAAAACAATTTTAAGTGAATTTAAATTTCGTAAAACATAAATACTTGTATGAAAGCTTACTTCGAAATTGATTTAAATTTTAGCTCTAAACATGTTAAACTTTTATCCAATCAAGGATATTATTCTGAAACAATTCAAACTCGAGTTTTTATTAAATATATCGTTGTTTTTAATCCTTGAAATAAATTCATACTTTGCAATTTTTTACTAAATCTTTACTTCCCAAATGATAGTAATTTTTAATGCAGATATACTTTATTAATTTGTTTCAGAATTACAGCCATTTGCAACGTGTAGTAAACAAGAGTTATATATAATTATTATTTGTAAATAATATTGAGGCAATATATGTTTTACATTGTTTTTATACTAATTAAATAGTGTAACTATTAGTAAATTGATCCATAATTAAAAACGATTCTGTAATATATTTCCGATCATGGTCTTAAGTTCTTAAAATCTCGCACTTGTTGCAATACTTTTCATTTTTTATTCCATGCATAATAGGAAGTGGAAAATTGCTGGTTTCTTCCCAGCTGATCCAATCAATTCCGAATGACCCAGTTCATACTCACCATCAAAATTGATACACATCAATTTCATTGCATTGAATGGTCTATTGAGAAAAGTTAATCAGTAGATAATCAAAGTATCTGTATCTCAGTGATTACTATCAAAGCAATTGTCAAGACTACATTTAAAAATGATTGGATCTATCTTTATTAAAGCTAGATCTAATCCTTTTTTTTATATATGATTAGATCTATATAAAATGATTGGTCTATATTCAAATTCATCATTAGGCGTAACTTAACGCAGTTTAACAGAAGCTATAGACGTTGCGAAACATGAAATTTTTTAATCCCGCCCTCCAGCTTGGGCCGCGCCCCCCTGATCTAAAAATCCTTTCGTTAGAAAACCAATTTCTACAATAGTATGTAATGCTATGAGTAAAAACACTGATGAAAAGTTTACAAACAGAAGCAACTGAATTTGCATTCAATGCTGATTTTTTTTTTAAAAAAAAAAATGAATATATTTTAGGAGGATACTAAATATTGGTAAATATTTTATTGATAACTATCTAAGAAATAAAATTTTATGTTTGAAAATGTGAATTGTTTCTGTAAGAATAAATGAAAAGGTATAAATAAAAATATATATGCTTAAATTTTAAAAATTTCTTTTTAATTTTAAAGTATAGATAGGTATGAATTTCAAATTCGGGTAGTGATATGTGACATAACCATTTACATAAGTACCCCTATAATAATATGCCCTATAACAAAAAGTCTTTATTATTTTTTAGTTGATGTTTCTCTTACATGTACATTAAAAATAGGGCCTCAAAATAATTTTTATACCTCAAAACATAGAACACGACACGCATTTGATATACATATGTTAACGTATCGTTTCTCTGTGCTAGCTTAGTTAATAGTTTTTGAATAAATATGCAAACTAACTTCATAATTAGTAATTAATTTATTTTGGTTTTTTGGTACATGAAGGGGGGTATATAATACACACACACATACACACACAATGCATTAATTAATTATACATATAAAATTAGTTATATTTACTCGTTTTAGCGATCTTTGCGAAAATTAAAATAGACCTGGCGATTGGCGATAATTAAAGTAACATTGGCGGAATCACTTTGAAAAGAAAACAGTTAAATAATTAATTGCGCTTACATTTTATATAACGTATTATGCATTTACTAGAAAAATAAGGGAAATAAATGAAGTTTAAAGATTAATTTATTATTCGCTTTCTGAACGTCAGAGAAATTTGTATTGAAGGGCTCAAATAAAACGGAAGAGATAAATTCTATTTGGGGAACACAACTGAGAGAAATTGAAGTTTCAAAAAAAGTTCGCATCCGTAATTCGTATTTTCATTAATTAGATGTAATTTGATTAGCAATTTATGTTACAATAAGACTATGGGAAAACGGATATTAATCTCGAGAAATAAAGAGAATTACGTACATTTTATTCTTTTTCCTAAAATTTCTGAGTGAATTAAGTTAATTGAAAAGGTCGAATTTCTAGATTTTTTTTTTCATTTTGAAAGTATTGCAATGAATAAAACAAAAATTCAGAGTTCGAATAATTTGAATGAAAATAAAAGTTTCCAAAATCTAATTTTAAAGCAATTCGAAAGAAAGATACTTCTCCAATGTATATAAACAACATGAAAAATAAAAATTTTGAAAAAAAAAAAAAAATGCTTTGAAGTTTGATTATTTTACATTATCGTCCAATCGGGAAATCTGATTATACATGAAAGGTAAAGTAATATGTCAAAAGATAGCATTTTTATTACACTTTGTTTTTATATACCACCCTACTAGAATTAAAATCACAAAGCAATTTTATCAAAGCGGTGGGTCAGCTCGTGAAGATCACTTAAATAATAAGTATGAAATAAATTACATTAATATCAGTTATTAAATTAATATTTATATTATTAGAGAGAGAAAGAGAGTGAAAATGTTTTTCGTGTTGCTTTTCTATTTTATAAAGGTTCTCTGATGTGCAAACGTCCTTTTTTGATTTCGAGCCTTATCTTTTCATTCATGTGTGATTTTTTAACATGATGTTATTTAGTTTTCTTCCCATGGAGAGAAAGAGAATAATGTGCATTGGGAGCAGGCGGCATTTCGAACCCTGGTCCAATGGGTCCAAAGAACATTGACCGGTCGCTTTTTGCTGTGTCTTTATCAACTAGTCTAAAGAAGACGTCTCATTTGCATTAGTTAGCAAGGCGTTTTAACTTCTGGCATTGCTGTTGAAGAGAGTCGTCGCATACTGCCCCTCCATATCATCGTGGTGATACGAAGAGAAACATTGGTATTTGTAGAGCAGGTTGCTTCTTCCTGTTGAATTAAGCTTTGCTTGGAATGGATTTCCATTTGAATCATTGTCTGTCTCTAATTGAGTGGCGGATCTCGTCGACAAGTGCTCTATATATAACTTGTGATTTATGTGCTGTTGTCTAAGTTAGACATACAGAGGCAAATGTTTTACTTTGGGAGCATAAGCAATCCGTAGTTATAAGCTGTGCTGTCATACAGTGTTCAAGTCCTGAGTCACCACTTCGGCGTTTGGGTGGTGGTTTTCGTCTTATAGAGGAGGAGAGAGTAGTGAGCCGTAGGAGCAGGCGGCGTTTTGAACCCTGGTCCAGTGAGTCCGAAGAAAAGTTGACCAATCGCTTCTTGCGTTGCCTTTACCAACTAGGCTAAAGAAGGCGTTTCATTCGGGATAGTTGGCAAGGCGTTTTATTTTCTGGTGATGCTGTTGTAGAAAGTAGTTACAAGTTATTTACGATTCCCTCAATGTAAATACTATTTCTCTGCATTTCTTTTTATGTCAAAGCTACGAACTTTTTGGAAGCAGTTTTAGAAATAATACTAAAATACATTTTTCTTAAAAAGGAGAGAGCTCATTTAAATAAACACCATA
>BMAW01112220.1:0-14507 GCA_019974015.1 Nephila pilipes
TCTTACATTTGTATGGGGATTTGATGATAAGCTTTTAACTCTAACAATTTTTGAAAAAAAAAATGTCTCCCCTCATAATCTACTAACAAAATGGAGGGGAAGATAGCGGTCAGGTATTGTGTAATTCTTGTTAATCGCTTGAAATCACGTCGAATACGCAAAGATTCTTTATTTTTTTAAGCAAAATGAATGAGGCTAGAGTACGTGTTTTAGCTGGTCTGTTAATACCTTGACTCATCAATTTGTGAAATACCTTTCTTAAAAAGACAATTTTTTTTCAGGATTAAGACATTGAGCCCTTACATGCACAAGAGGTCCTCTTGTTTCAATGCAATGAGTAACTGTACCCTTATTAAATTTGGGTTTAAATTATTAGAAAATAATTTGGGATATTTGGACAACAGAATATAAAAATGTGAAGTACTCATCATCGGTGTTAAACCTATATATTGTGATTAACTGAAAGTTCCTTTGAACGTTAGAGAGGTTCGACAATCCAGAATTCTTGTCGTCGAAAAAAAAGTTGAAAACGGTCCAAAAAATTCTCACCTGAAGAAATCTGTAATTAAAAATGTCAAGTGATTTTTTGCCTGAAACCAAAATCTAATTGAAGACTATGAGTACCATAAGTGGGTAATTCGGAACCGTTAGCTGCGTACATCTTGCTTTGTAAAAGAATTTACAAAATGTCTATGGTAACAGCAACTGAGGCGCCACTGTGCTGTAAAATATTGTACTTAAATAACCAATCGAAGATAAATAACTGCCTGTTAGTTCTGCCGCGATAAAACCGAAGTGCGTATTAGTTTTTCAGGACAACAGCACGGTTTTACTCACTTGTTTGCTCGGTTTCTAAAATTTCGATGATACCGACAGAGATAATTTTCTTATTATTTCTGTGGCGAAAGGACGTTACATGATTCGATAAAGAGGCACTCCTACTCCTTCATATACGCCGCGGTCTAAATGCTTCTCTAACTATTTCTTTTTTTTTCAGGAACTTTAACTAATATAGAATTAAAATCCCTACCTTTGCTTTCGAAACTTGTAAAAATCAATTACCACCAAATACTTCATAAATTTTACCCGCAATTTGCGACAATTTTTTGAATAGAGCCGAAGAAATGGAAAAAATTTTCTGCAAGCCAACAGACATCCATTCTAACGATAAAAATTGCAGGATGTCATGTTCCATGTTAACAATAGCTAAATTTCGCATTCCATTTAACAAGAAAGAAGTCTTTTATTCCCGAGATGTAAATATTTAAAAAGTAAATACAAACTCGATGATCTAGCCCGAACAAAATTTTGTTTAATCTTATCCCTAAGAGCTTGATACGCTTCAATTTCTGGAGGATTTCTTATAATATCCTTAAATAAGGATAGAAAGGTTCAGCTCAAAGTAGCAATTACAGCATGGAATTTAATTGACTCGCTAGTAATAAAAGGAATAATAAATTGGAATTCGATTTGGTAAAACCAAAGCTCAGGATGATCTTCCCAATATGGCAGCGCATTGAACTTCACACATGAAACAAATACACGCTGCTTAGTACCTAGATCAGCGTCTTCGGAATGAAACATGATAATACTTTAAGAATGCAGATTTTGAAGTCCGAAATTAAGCAAGTAGAGTAATGATGATTTTTTTGGCATTTAAGAGCCAATTTAGCCATTAAAAGCCTTGCAAGACAAGTGATTCTAGTCATCGAAATGACGAGCATCATATATGTCAAATCATGCCGTCAACATACATCATTTATGTCTAATACCTGTTTGTGTACATGTTCAATATTTCATTCAATATTATACAATATTTTGCTACATAAAACGGAGGTTCGGAAAAACTTGTTATTAGTGGCCATTGAATTCATAAATATGATGAAGCCAGTTTCTTCAAAATTTCTAAGCTATAAGCATATAAATTATAGTTATATAACATAAATTGGGGATTTTCATTGAAAAATGTGTATAAATATGCATAAATTGAAAAAAAAATGTATAATAAAATATGAAATCAAACTTTTCAAGACTGAACTGAATTTGAATTTCTATAACGATTTTTTACCTTATATATATGTGTGTGTGTGTACATATATGTATATATATATATATGTGTGTGTGTGTGTGTGTGTAGGATTTTCCAGCTAGTTATTAAGCAATTAATTTTGTTTCCCAATTTACTGTAAAACCAGTTCCTCCGATACTCAATAGATGTCGCCACGAATCAGAGTCATGTGATACGCTCATGCAGCGCCACCTATCCCTTAACAAAACTGAGTGACACTTCGTTTTCGCTCTCCTTTTTCGCTTCTCTTCTCCTTCGCTACCTGCGTCGGAAGTAAGATTGAAAAGCCCGAGCGCGTTCCAGCGCCCATCCGCAATATGGGATAAATGAGGCAGCCATCTATCCGTCTCGGAAGAACTGTTTACTACCTGTATATATATCATAGTGTAAATACTTTTCACTCTTCATCATCTCTCCTAATAAGCAAATAAAGATACTGCAAGCTTCATCCTTCAATATCAATAACAACATTACATGGAATCCGAAATTACCCCACTATACAACCAGCCCTTTGCGTAAGAGCAAACCATCGTAGATTCGGGATGAACAATCTCCATCACCCCACTATCTTCATGTATATATATATATATATTGAATTCTTAATAGATTCAAAATATGGCTATACTGGTTCATTATGTCAGGTTTTCTTAATTTATAGTCAGTTTCGTTTTTAAACTTTGTTGTTTCTGTGGTTACTGTAGTACTTGATTTTTAAGTTTTTTTAACGTTTATTAAAAAAATAATAATAAATACTATAATAGCCCATTATCTTGTACTTGATTTATTGTATATCTTGATATTATTATGGATTAATTTTGAATGATTACTGATAGACAATGTTATTGATTGATATATGATGGGTAATTTTGTTAATAATTTTATTTGATATCTTACTATATTTTTAAATAATTTTTAATTGTATTAATGAATGTGAACTTTATTAAAAAAATAAAGAGACTGGCAAATTGGCTTGTTTGTCAATGCCCGGTATTGTACTATGATGGTGTATGTATCATCGTCAAAAATATTCAATGTTCCATTTATGATCTTTGACTGTATTATTGATGGATGAGATAATTTCTCGAGTGCTCATTGAGATATTTTGATAGATTTATGTAGTATTAGTGAATGCAAAGATGGGGTCAGACATTATGGGTCAGAACATAAAAAATTTTTAAAACTAAAATATTCAAAAAAATTTACAATTGCTCTTCTTTTGATGGTGTTTTGGGTTCTAGAGATGATAACACAAGAAAATAAGACTAGAATTGTTTGGAATTTTAATTTTATTTAGAATATATCTAAGCACTTTAGGTGTATATTGAAAAAACGGATCTAATTGAAATGACATGAAGACAAATAGAAATACTGCTTCGACTTAATACAAAAATTACTTACAGAATTTTTGCGAGATAAGATTGAAATATAGAAATTGTAGTAATAAGAAAATGCAAAACTTGCATCATGATAGATGCAGAACAAGGAGATGAAAAATCCCATTTTATTTTCCGCTAAGAGAACAACTGTATTTATATAATGAATTGTAGAAAATGTGAATATAAATATATGGGTCAAATATCTATTTATATTAATATTAGAATGAATCAACATAACTGATCCAAAGAGGTACCAAAAGGAAAATCAATTTAGTATAATTGAAATCGAATATTTTAATTTGCATACATTTGATAACATTGAATTATATAAAATTAAGATTAATACCAATAAGGTGAAAAGGTTATGGTGGGAAAATATCTATATAGGATGTTTTTAAAACAACTTAACCATATAGATTTAGTATAATATTATACGATAGGAATTTGCTTTAACTGATGAAACGAAATGATAATATGGAATTTGTTTATACCAATGACAAATGTAAAAATAAAGATGTAAGATCTATATAAGTAAACGTAAAAAAAAAGGAATTTATGGACACAAATATTATCAGGAATAATATTATTGAATTAGAAAAAAAATTTTAAAAAGCACTTCAACATTAAAAAAAAATTAAATTTTTCATATTCGGATTTTAGAAGGCCGAAATTAGAGTTTCTAGGGAGATACTTGGAAAACTTCCAAATGAACAAGTTTATCACATTATGAAGGACCTAAGTAATTACATAATTAAAAAACTAAATACCAAGATGCGAAGTGATGTTGAAAATGTGAGGAAATATTGCACATTCCGATTCTGAAACAAATCTTTCAATGAGATTTTAAAAAATACTTGCATTTATTCCCAATTAAAAATATAACTATAAAAAGTGCTTTTAGGTACAACAAAAATTCAGGAAGATTAATGTTTAATTGTAATTATGGTACGGATTCGGAAAAGTTGAGTCATTATGCGTGTGTGATCGGTGTGGAGACTATGTGCATGAATATCATGGCCACTGGAGATTTGAATAAAATCAATGATGAAAAATTAAGAAATGTAATGAAGAAAGGAACGGGCTATAGATTATCCATAACAGAGAGTAATTATGTAGATAAAAACAAAATGTGCTAGGATCTTGATGACTTTATTATCAAAATAGCTATCAAATATACTATGCCCTTAGAGGCATTTAAAGGATTTAAAAACGGAGTCTGCAATGATCTAAAAAATATTAATTATAAATTTAAAAATGGAATAAAATTCTAAGATATTAGACCTTCCATGGAAAATTTACAAAAACATTTTATAATTGTATACGTAGATAAAGTTCCTGCAAATTTTGCACTTATTTATATGCAATTTTACTTCAAAAAGGATACAGAATTACAGCTAAAGGATCACGTCATTTATAGTAATATATTTGATAGAAGAGATGAATTTGAGCTTAGGGTAATTAAAATGCCTTACTGAGAAAGTAATATTTAATTGTCCATATACATAAATAATATTTTAAATTTTTTGCATCGTAATAATCTGCTAATTACTCATGACAAAGATATATTCAATAATATTAGGACATTTATAGGAGAATGTATGGAACGTGATTTTTTAGATTAGATTTTTTAAGAAGATATATTAACAATAATTTTTATGATGGCCTATTTGGGTGTATTCTTAGGATTTCCAATGAAGAGTTCTAGGGTACTCTGGAGGATATTGAAATATCATTATGTAAATTCAATTTGATAAAAAATTATAGTATGATGGTTTTCTTACTAGAATCTTTGTTATATAAATTGGTTTATATGAATTTTTGATATTTATATCTGGAGTTGATTCTATATATCTTTTTATTGGTGACATATAAAAGGTAACGTCTACATGGGCTATCTCCCCTTCAAGTCTTCATGGATTTTAAAGTTTCAATTCAAAAAACAAATAAATACTGTTGCATATTTTGGAAAGCTCTTATATAACTAAATATTATTTTGGTTTCCAAGTTTTAATATATAGGAAACATACATAGAAAGGGCATTCCATAATAATTTATATATATTTTTTATGGTAACACCAGAAAGTGAAAATAATTAGAATAAACAATTTTCAAGATGTTAACTGAACGTTTACTGGTATTGTAAAGAAGCAGCGATTCTGTTCTGTTCGCTCTAAGTTTAATGAATGGGTTTTTTTATCCAAAGAAATTGGACACAAGTTATTTAGAGTTAAAAACGAAATGCGTTCGTTTGCCACAAATTTCTACATATCGATTTTAGGCAAAACAGCCCAGAAACAAGTTAGAATTATAAGCTTAGAGAGGGGATTGTGAAGCTACATCACAAAAGGCGGTATGCAGTTTTTAAATAAATGTCGGTAATCTCAATCAAGTATAAGAAACGGCTAATGAAACAGTTTACTCATTTTATTCATAATAAAGCAGAAGGATCAGCCTCTAGCGCAGCCGCTCGGTATGATTGACTGTCGAGGTGTTAATTAAAGAGATATGAGCAAACCCAGTCTAACAAAAGGGGGGGAGAAAGAATTTGCCTTCAGAACAAACACTTAATCAGGTCGATTGAGAAAGTGTTGAATTACTGATATAGTTAACGCTGTGGAAATCTTCAGAAAAGGGAATGCATCATAGAAAACAACAGCATCAACTGACTGGTAAAAAAGTGATCGATATTTCGCATTTTATAACAATTTAGGTTTCGCTAAGTTTTTCTAGATAGTGCTGATCACTTAATCAAAACAGATACAATCAAGAATTCAACAATTATGTAGTGGAAAAAGATGTTTTCAAATGATCCAATTTCCTAAACACCGTAATATATCATTTACTGTAAATGTTTGTGCTTATAAGTATTGTATGTATGCATGTATACATATATATATATGGTAATGCGTGAATGGAATATAAACATAACATGTGTAAAAGGATAATACGCACGATATTAATTATGATGTGGTACTGAAGATATTAATTTTAGAAGTCCAAGATATTTCTATAAACCAACCTATCGAATGCTATTGATGATATTAAGTCATTGTTACAAATAACTTAAATATGGTATGAGATAAAATAACGTTGATGTATATAAACAAATATAACTAGAAATGATTAAGAATGTTACTTTTGGAAAATTTTTCATATTGAATATAAAATAGTTATTATCACAAACATATTATTTTTATCGGAAAATATTTAAACTGGCATTAATTATTATAAATCGTTTCTTAAACTTTTAAAAATGAATGCTGCTGATGTAAGATGTTTTTTTATGTAGGAAACATTCATAAAAAGGTTCATATAATCTTTAATAATACAGAATGTGATTAGTTTCCAAGAATCAATAATACTTGGAAAATTTTATTATCTTGTTGTTTTATAATTTGTCATTTTATTCATTCCATTCTGCCTATTAGTGATTAATTTCATGAGGATTCATTAGCATCATTTAAAGTTTCTTATTATTCCATAATGATGTAAACGATTGTCTAACTACATTAGTAAGGAAGACTTATAACTTACGTTTATAATGTAAATTTCAACATGGGTTCTTATGATACTATACTTGCATTTTCTAATCTTGCTCATTATTTCTACATTTTTCTTTAGAAAAATAACTATGAAATTTGTAAGCTTGCATTCAAATATTGGGTCGAATCAACTAATCGAAAAGAACAGTTTCAAATTCTTCAATTATTTAACTCATTCAAACAACAATGTTGACCATTTAGAACATATCACGAGTTAATTACGTTACGCACGTAATAAATGCATTTCTTTTATTCCAAGTTAACATCAGGTTATTTAACTGTGATATCTGGAACCACTTCTGATATGACAAATATGAAATTGATTGTTAACGAGTATTCTCGAAAGTATTTCGTGGACTTTCTATGTCCTGACAGATATTTTAGATTTTGTTATGAGTAGATTTTGGTTTCTTCACACAAAGGTAAGAATTCATTCTTCTTATGTTCTTTAGGAGTTGTTTTAGTTTATTGGATGCAATGAAAGTTTCGAATGAAGAAAAGTGAACTTGAATATTCTAATGCGGCTGATATTGGACCCAAATATGTTTGAGATAATATACCATAAATACGACTTCTTTGCTAATGAATGACTTGAGCAAACGTAGATTTACCTTTCTACCAACGTTTCATATTCTTTGACAGTAATAAATTTGCAAAAATGCGTAGCGAGGAAGTGTGTTTTTGTTCCTACGCCAGTTTTCAGTGCTACATTTTCTCTCAGAGCCTTGCTTCCTCCTCCAATTCTATCTTGTTACTGCGTATCTTTGCTATTGTTCGTACTTCCGGTCTTATCTCTCGTGCTATTTTCCCATTTTGTTTGACATTCTAAAATGCTGATGAAACATTTCTCCGATCGCTATAGTTATAACGATAAAATCGATCCGAATAGAGCCCCGGGCATATTGTTATTCTTGACTTCGAGAAGAAAATCGTCGAGAATCTGTGAATTAAATTGTTTTAAAAATGTTTCTCAACCAACTCGAGTGCTTCTAAAAGAACAATTTTTCATTGGAAAAAAGGAAAAACGTAAAGTTCTTTAAGTTCTCTTGGAAAAAACAAACTCGTGTCGTAAATTAACGAAAAAACCAATAGAGTATAATGACTTCAAATTGTTATGGATTCAACGATTTTTGTTGACTGTAGAAATGAGATTCCTACGAAAACGAAGTACTGAAAGAATTGAATTATGATACCTATATTTTTTTGAATAACAAACGCTGGACTACATTGTATAGGATATTGAAGAACGTGGGATTTTCATTTGAGAAAAGGAAAAACATGTGTGCATCTTCATAGAATGAAGATTATTTATTTCGAGTAGAACCCGTCACAGAATAGTTAAATGTTGGAAGAACTTTGGACGAATTAAAATGAGTCCCTTGAGTCAAAATCGTCTGATTAATTAATAGTTGAGGAAAGTGAATTTTTGTTTGTCTTAAAGAGGAATCGTTTGATTATTTATTGAGAAGAGTTGTAAGATTTATTAAGAATTTGCAATTCAGATTTATTTGATTTGAAAAAAATATTGAGATAAAATTCAGTTTTGTGAATTTAAAAGTCTTTCGTAAGATTTTCTTTCGATGTGAACAATTTATTTATAACCTTCATAATAAGAAAGTAATGGTAGGAACTAAAAGTTGAAAAATATTTCTTTTCTTATCATTGTGATCTCTAAGTATGTTAAATATATCATTTTTATGACTTGTGAAGAGGTTATGAAATTATTTATATTATTTATTGCATTTTGTTTGTTTTGGATAGTACAGTAACATACTTGAATTATGTTTATTTTGAACGTTTTGAACATTTTATAGAATATCATACTTTGATAATGCTTAGTGAGTTTTGCAATGTTTATAATTTTCTAAAAATTTTAAATTATTGATTTGCAAAGTGATATATATGTCTGTGCTAATTTAAGATTTATAAACTTAGGCATAACTTTTTCATTTTTAATTGAAAATTAGATTTATATAAAATAATTTAATTTGAATTTTATTTTTTGAGTATTTCAATCTTCTTTTCTTAAATCATGGCGTATTTAGCCAAAGGTAATGGACCTGATTTATTGGAAAACTTTAAGTAAATAAGAGTTCAAGTAGATCCTTCTAGTAAGATTGCTGAAATAAAAAAATTAAGGAAGAAGAGGAAAACGCAGTGTTTTTGCCAATAGCTGAAGTAGAGTTGGATTGTGTCAACGGTAGCATAGTATCAAAGACTGCTGTTTTGAGAAAATCATGAGATCAAGAAAGATAACTTTTGGGAAATAAAACTGCTGAACTGTTTGAAGAAGCAATGAAGAATAAAGTCTATATGGTGAACGCCATTCAATTTCGAGCTCAGAAGAGATTGATTGAAAATAATGTTCAGATTCCCAAATCACCGAATGAAATTATTCTTGAAATCAACGAAAATGATGAAGATAATATCTCACCTTTATTGGAACCTCAAACTTCCTTATTTTATCTTTCTAAAGTATCCCTTGAAGAATTTAGAAAAGAACAACAGGAAAAGGATAAATTAATAAATTTTTTTGAAGAATTGCTGAACAAACTAATTAAAAGTGCCTTAGATTTGGAATGCAATGTGTTATAGGGGGATTAGATAGAAATAATTATTTCAAGATTGGTAGGGTACAACATGGGTTCCATATTGTGAGCAAAAACTAGCTTGACCTTTATAAAAGGGTTACTATGAGCTGTTAGATATTGTAGAATCTTCTAGACAGATAATAAATAAGTTTATGAATAGGAGAGAAATTGAAATCCTTTTGTAAGACAGGAATTTTGACATACATCTCTTCCCCAAACATGGCCAAAAGCATTCCAATCTATCCAACTATTGGCCTATCAATCTACTAAATTCTATTTCAAAAAACTTTGAAAGAAACCTGCT
Source organism: Nephila pilipes (assembly GCA_019974015.1). Taxonomy (NCBI): domain Eukaryota; kingdom Metazoa; phylum Arthropoda; class Arachnida; order Araneae; family Nephilidae; genus Nephila; species Nephila pilipes. The sequence continues at coordinate 9,882 of BMAW01112220.1, forward strand.
AACCAGAATACTTTTTCATGTTTCCACTAATAATATTCTTCCAGATTCACAATTTCACTTCCGTACTAACCACAGCACTGTCCATCAACTGCCACGGATTGTGAATTCTGAAGTATTTTAATTACTGAAGTATTTAATTCCAAACAAGTCTATGGGGGTATCTTCCTCGACATACAAACAACTTTCTACTGCCTCAGGCAAGGTTGATAGATCTTCAAACTAATCAAATTAAATTTCCTACCCCTATACATAATAGTTATCTTAAATAACTGCATAACAAATGGAACATTCCTAGTTAAACTTAATAACATTCTCTCTACAATATGCTTTATAAAACCCGTCAACCACAAGGGACTGTAATTTCTCAAATTTGCTACAATTAGTTTATATATTACTTCATTCAAAGTACTTACAATAGCATCTGTTTATTCTCAGATGACGCAGCAATCCTCACCCAAGAAAATATATAATTAACGAAATAGTTAAATTACAAAATCAACTAAAACTAATAGAGAATTGAATGACACTCTGAATGATTTCTGTACACACTAATAAAACAAAAGTTCTCATTTTTAGAAAAGGTCATGCCCTCCTTTCTAATAAAAAAAACTCAAATTCTTCAATGACCTTCTCTTCGCACTCTGAGATCAAATTCTTGGGAGTTATCCTACACAATATACTCAACTTCAAACTTCAAATCCACTTGATAATTGACAAATGGTGGCCCAAAATCCATAATTGTACACCTTTAATAAGAGGAAATTCAGTACTAACTCTTGATAACAAAGTTCTTCTCTATAAACAAGTAATCCGCCCTATCCTACTTTTTGTTTGGGGCATGCCATCCCAAACCACATTAAAAAAATACAGGTATTTCAAAATAAAATTCTCCGCGTGATTACTAACTCACCTTGGTATGTCAGGTATTTTGTCATACACAAGGATTTCAATTTCTCTCCTATTTATAAACACATTTATTATCTGTCTAGAAGATTCTATAATATCTAACAGCTCATAGTAACCCTTTTATAAGGGTCCAGCTAGTTTTTGCTCACAATATGGAACGCATGTTGTACCCTACCAATCTTGAAATAATTATTTCTATCTAATTCCCCTATAACACATTGCCTTCCAACTCTAAAGTAACTCTTAACTAATTCCTTCAACATTCCATCAATAGCCTTTTTCTCAGTCAAGCATCTCATTCCAAGGCCTACATCATCACCTATTCAGCTTTTCATCAGCTGTTTATTATCCTTTCGCTATCTCTACCTCTCCTCTCTTGAACTAGTTTATTGTCCACTGCTGTGCACCCAGCCAAAAAGAACCATTTTTACTTTTCCCTTACTTCTTCAGCTTTCACATCATTAAAAAAAAGTTTAAATTATTTTTTATTTATTACTCTTTTATTTATTGTAATTTTACAATAATAATAATGAAAAAAAGTTTAAATAATATTTTATTTATTACTATTTTATTTATTGTAATTTTACAATAATAATAATAAAAAAATTAAAAAATAATTATATGAAATAATACTCTCTTCTTGCTGAAGATTATACATATTCTATCGAAAGCACTGAGAGGCTAAAAAATGAAATAATTTTTTTTAAATATATTATAATATGATAAGATTTGCAGGAAAAAAAAATTTAACTTTGTTAAGAATCTCATCCATGTTGTAAATAATTTCTATCCTCTTTTTTCTCTCCTTTCTTTTATGTTTTTTTTTTCTTTTGAAAATTCATTTGTGCATTATTCATATTTTAATTAGCTTGTTTTAATTTCTTAAAAAAATCAAGGTATAAATATGATACCATGATTGCCATATTCTTCCCCCATACTCCACGCAGTGGGTTTGATTCCGCTGCTCTTATCTATAAATTCACCCGTTGGTATTCCTTACCCTTTCGACGGCCAGAGTCCGACGGCAACCGTTCCTTCCAAATTGCACGTGTTGTGAGCCAACTACAATCTATTCTCATCGACTCTCATGAGGACTTTTTCATGCAAGTCTTTTCTTCCATCTTCTTGTGACTTTCAATGATACAAGTTTTTGATAATTTTTTAACTGTTTTTTTTTATCTTGAGCTTTCATATGCTAACCACCTTTGGTGGGTTAGCTTGCTAATGGACGCTAAGCGCCTTTAAACATTGTGTGTTTTTAGGCCTATTTTTAAGATATTCTATTTTTAGCTACCTGAAACTGAAATCGACTGTTGCTGAATTGCTGAAACCATAGGAGGTAAGTGCTATTTTCGGTGACTCGATAATTACTCCTGAATCTTGTAAAAATTTATTTCTCTAATCACGACTTAGGAATGCCTAATCAAATTTTCCCCTTTTTAAAAACATTTATTAATTCTGTTGAAATGATGTTTGGACTGCCAACTCAGTGTTTTCGAAACTCTTAAAATACTATTAGACGAAACAGAAAACACAACCCAAGCTGATATTATGAATCATCTTAAAAATAAAAATCAAATCCTAAATATTACTGTCTGCAACCTAGGACTCAAAATAAAACATAGGGGGAAAATTTAGCAGGAAGCAAACGAAAAATTTGAAACTGAACTTAAGAACCTAGCTTCTAAAACAACTTCTACATGCACTGGAAAATTAAAATCATCTCCTACCATCATTACTGTAAGTAAAGATAATGAATTTCACGAAGTAAAAAGTAAAAGAAAACTAAACTCTAACAAAAGAATTACTGATACAATCTCAAAAAATTAAAAAAAACCAGGAATTTAACCTTCCACTAAACAACAAATATTCTTAGTTCTGATGAAAATTCAGGCATCGAGAGAGCAATGAGGATTTCATCTCTGATATAAACGATATCAACTCTCATACAGTAAGTAGTTGTAAAATTAAAAATAAAAAAAACCTAATAATAATGATGAATTCGACTTAGAAATCCTTGATATATTAAAAGAGGATACTAAAAATCCCCCTCCCCCTATCATCTTAGCTAATATTGACGATCCAAGAGCAGCCCTTGAAAATATGATGAAATTGACAAAATGCGAGCTCAAAGGCGACTATAAAAGAAATAGTTTATAAAATTTTCCCCTTCTGTTGAAGCATTCAGAACAATTCAAAATAATATTCAAGAGAGGAATTTAGAAGCTCACATATTTGAATTACCTAGTGAGAGAATCCTTAAATGCATTATTAAAGGCCTTCAAATTAATTATTCCCACCCTGAAATAATTCAGGAATTAGCTGAATATAATCTCATAGTCAATGAATGCAATAACGTAAAATCCAAAAAAATATAACCAGCCATCCCCTCTATTTTTAGCTACGCTTCTAAAAACAGAGAACAACAACAAAAATTTCGAAATCAATAATATTGGATACCTTTCTGTTAAAATTGAGCCTCTCCATAAAAGAAAAACACCCAATCAATGTTTTTGCTGTTGAAGTTATTTTCACCACTCTAGATTCTGCTCTAGGGAATTTAAATGTGTGAAATGTGGAGATAATCATCCAACTCGTAGCTGCACCAAAATTCTTGCAATTCCAAATGCTATAAATGCGGTGGAGATCATACCGCAAATTACTCTGGTTGCCGAAAAAATCCTATGAATTTTAAATCCTCTCCCCCACCAACCACAAGCTATGGGAAGAACGACATAAAAATTCCAAATACAACAATAGCCAAAGCGACTAAAACGCCAAACACATCAATGACGGCCAACCTTCAAGACTTCCCTTCGTTAATGAAATTTAAAAAAATTTCAAAAGTTTTAAGTTTCATAAAATAATGGAAACTTACCAAAAATTTAAATTACTAGGCAAATATTCGCAGATAATAAACTTGATTTATGTTCAAAAATAGAAAACTCATTCCAAGTCCTTTGCAGTATGTTGGCCATCTGGCTCTAAAATTTTATTTGCTAAATAAACTACGACGAACTCTCCTGAATACAAGCTGGAATGCAAAGGCTTTAAATCAAAAATAGAACTCCTAAATGTCATAGATGATTACAACCCAGACGTCCTAGGAGTCCAGGAAATTCACTTTAAACCCTCTGAAAAATATAAAATTCCAAATTATAATATTCACAGTTCCGACATATGAACTGTTCGAGGCGGAAGCACAGCAATCTTAATCAAGAATTGGATTCATCACCTTATGGTTATTAAAAATACCTCCACCTCTGAAAATACCACCATCCATATCAATACCAAAGACAACCAATACTTCAAAATCTCTACTATTAAACCCCCCACCCCCGTAATCTCATCAACCATAATGAATTAATCAATATCCTCTTAGACAACTCCACCGGAATTTTAATAGGTGACTTTAATGCAAAACATCCAACCTGGAAATGAGGCAGGGCAAACAGATCAGGTAAAATAATTCAAAATTTTTGTAACACTAAAAATCTCCAAAAAGCTGCTCCCAACCTACCCACTCACTTTCCTTACAATAGCAATACTTACTCTATAATAGATTTTGCTACCTTCAGAAACGTAACATTCTACAATATCGAAAGTTTTAATAAACTACCAAGCGAACATAACCCTTTACTAATGGACATCTCTATCAATAAAATTCTCCCTATCCCCCTTCGCACTCTCACAACTACTAAATGGTTCCGCTATTAAGAA
>BMAW01112222.1:0-10002 GCA_019974015.1 Nephila pilipes
GATGCATAAATATAACAGAAATCAGACTCAACAACAGACAGGTTAATTTCAACAGAAAGGCCAAAATTGAAACAGGAAAAAGAATTTATTCTAAGCAATATTTTATGAGTGACGTTAAATAAAATAACAATAATGTAACGTTAGTTTTATTTCATCAGATATAGGTTTAATAAGCTTTTATTTAAGAAATTGACATATTCCTTATGTATAAAATATAAAACTTGTGAATGTGTTTTTTTTTTTTTTTTTTTTTTTTTTTTTTTTTTTTTGAAAATTCATGTTAACAGTACACTTGCTTTTATCAATAATGTGTTTAAATTTTTGAAATATATCATAGGAATGAAAAATTTACCCCTAAATTTTAATTGATTTGAAATAAAACTCCAATAATTTACACTTTTAAAACAATAGATGATTTACTTTACTTTACAATAATTCAATATCGAAGAATTAATTGAAGAAGGGCGATAATTATTCAGAATTTATAGCAAATTTAAGACAAACAATCATCCTATTCAAATGAATTGCCATTACCTTATGCTTACTTAATTTTGAAAAATGAATATTTCCCTTCCACTCAAACTCTGTAAACCACATCTTTCGCATAGTAGAATATTTATTTCACAAATCATACAAATCATCATTTAATGATTTAATTTTCATCTATATCTATAAAGCGCTTTTTATGTACATGTAGCTGTGCCCTTGGCGAAACTCATTAGCTGAGGATACCAATTCCATAACCTTACATTCATAAGATAAACTGTAGTAGGTTTCTATATAAAATTCGACAAGAAAAATAAATGTGGTCGTTTAAGAAAAAAAATATACAGTGGGTTTAAAATTTATTAAAAATAATATTTTTTGACTAATCAGAAAATCAAAATAACTATGAGCATTTTTATTATTTTTAAACCATTTTTACTTTTCCTTCCCAATGACTTATATGTCATTGGGAAGAATGTAATTCCTTCTTCTGAAAATTTGGATTTTCTTTAAAAGCAAGATGTTAGAGCTTACGTCTTTATTCAAATGAATGATTTTATAAGGTCTTCTGTATTACTAATGGTTCAGTCAATTGTATGAATTGAATTTATTTTTCCATGGATTTAAAATATAAATTCTGTATCAACAATCTAATTTACGGAAGAGGAGTAAAATTTAATTAATGCTTTAAGTATCGCCGAATTAAGACGTTAATTTTTCCCTAGACACTATTGTAATATAAACTTTAAATCAAATAAACATGCCCTTAATTTCTTATTTGAGAATTTGATTGCCCCTTGATGGCTTGAAATTATATTCCATAACTGCTATAAATCTGAATATTTAAGGAATATTTTTCACATTTCTTTTCAAGAGATTTAAAAATCTCTTACATATTGATTATGTCTGTGTAATTTATAATTTGAGGAAAGCAAAATAAACTGTGTATTTATTTTTTTATTCTTAACTTTTCAATTAATTAAACACTTAGGACATTTATAATCCCATGAAGAAAATGATTTTCTGTTTTGATAAAAATATCGGTTACTATTAGACGCGAAATATGTGACTGGACTATGTGTAATAAAAGCAAAGATACAGGGAATAGATAACACTAATAGAATTTTATAATATATTGTTGATTAATATTTTCTTAAGAGTTTTTTCATAATTGAAATATTTTGCACTGTTTTTGGATAAGCATCTGTTTCTATAAATCATTTTCAATTTCTTTTGTTTTTCTTGACATTTCAAATTACAGTTACACAAGATTATAATTCGATCATAATAGAGAGATGGAGTGAAGTAATGGAGTGAAGAATTGAAGTAAATGGAGTAAATGGAGTGCAGTGAAATATCTCTAGTAAGGTGCATACTTTTATTAAAGTAGAAAGAATTTTAAGAGAAGGTCAAAGCATCCAATCTCTTTCTGTAAATTTATTAATTATATTAATTAACATTCCTTAAATTGTATTTTAGGGAATTGAGATGCCTTTCACAAAGAAAAAGAGATTAATTTTACTCCAAGTTTCAGTTCTCCTCGCGTTTTTAAAACTAAAAGCAATAAATGTCATATTTTAACTTTGAGATATCTGTATAATTATCTATTTGCTTATATAAAATAAATTACATTTATATTTATAAATAATTGTGTATGAGCAATTAATAATCAATAAAACATTTTCAGGAGCACAAGTCGAGTATTTTCAATTAGGTAAATCTTGGAAAACATCTACTGCATTTATAACATTAAAAACAAGCAGAGCCCTTATAAGTATAATATTTATACACTGAACATAATTATTATTTAAAAAATGGAATTTGATAAATGTTTTTGATAGTTGTAATTACATGATAACTTGTAAAAAGTAACTTTAACTTGTATACAAATATTGAGCTATATCTAATATTTGTGAGTGTTTATTAAAAAGATTTTATCTTCAATGTATAAAAAATAACCTCATTTTATGATGATGAATTTATCATCACTAAGGATAAAGTAAACTCAAAGAAAAATGTACCTTAATCTTAAAAAATTCCTTTGCGAAAACAAAAACAAAAAATTCGCTATAATATTTTTGTCAAATTTCAATTTTCTAGCTTCTATTTATCAAAAATTCTCATACATAATATATTCATGGGATCATAAATGCACTCTCTAATTTGTAACAGTGAAACAAAAAAAAATGCAAAATTTCAAGACATTTATAGTCTTAATATGAAAACTGATTAGTCGTTAAATATTTCTTCAAAAATCACGAATTAAGTTAAACGGTATTCTGTAATAATTACAAACGATTGAAAAATTGAAAACGCGGTGCATTATAACAGACAACAACTAGCAAAGTAAGAATCATTTCTTTAGATTTTTTTTTCTTTCAAAGTAGAGTCATTTCTTTTGCTTCATAAGGAATGAATAGAACTCACTAAATGTAAATCTTAACTGATATATGACACTCAATCATTCTGAAGAATTATATATATATATATTTCACTCATAGCTTCAGAATTTTTTTCCTTGATCTATGTACCGTACCTTGAAATTCCGATCAAGAAATAGATTTATCGATAAAATGATTTAAGCTATTTGTCATTAAGTCCAAGAAAAATATTGGACAGTGTGTTACATGCGATTTCTGTTCTGTACTTGAACAGAAATCTTAAGAATAAACCTCGCAAAAAAATTCGAAATGCTTTTTAGAGTTCGTGATTGTTGTTAATAGCCAAAAGTATTCAGTTTATATGATGTTTGATTTTACAGAACATTCTATATAAATTCTAAGGATCAATCTACTGAATACTTTTCAAAGAGACCAAACTGAATGTATGAAAGAAGTTTATTCCAGAAATTGAATTTGATTCATGAAAATAAATAACTGTATAGTTTTAAATACACACATACAAATAAGAGGGGGGAAAGTGTCACGAAATCATTTTAATTATTACTGTATTCTTAAAATATTCTTTAGACAATTAAGTGTAGAATACAAATATTAAAAATAAATTTGAGCGTTTTTAATACGTTACAAGAAATAAAGGTTAGTAACCTATTGAAATTCATGAATTGGATTTTTTACAAATTCATTAATTAAATCATTTATATTCTTATAATTAATTTAATTGATGCTATTTAGAATAATTCAATTTAATAGACTTACAAATTTACTATAGTTAAATAATGATTTTAAGTCGAATTTCTTGTATAATCTTTCTGAAAGAAAATTGTAAAATAAATTTATTTGCCAAAACGGATAAAATTATAATTAATTTAATATAGAGAATAAATGAAAATGTAACTGTGCGTGCGCGCGAACATTACACAAAAACCATATTTAGAAGGGAAGAGAAAGTGACAATTTCATTTTGTGACTAATGTTTTGAGCTATATTAATTTAAGTTTTAAACAACAATAATGAAACTATGGCTACGGAAAAGATACCTCAATTACATGTTGGACATACAATTCAAACAAATTTGTAACGAATATGCGGGAGAGAGTAAAGTAAGATATGACAATTCTATAAAAGTTTTTCTTATGATTTTGATACATGATCAGTTGAAAGTATTCAATACTTTCTACACCAGAAATAAATGTATAGGCTTGATTTCACATTATTTAGAAGCCTTAATTCTTTTGGTATCATGGATATAAGCACATGACTTGAAATAATTTATATATCTTACATATTTCTATATATTTTAGACTTTTATCACAGGTTAATTCAAACAGTATGAAGTTAATTTTCGAATGCAAAAACTCAATAATAACAAGAATTTGGATGTTTTTTTTTTATATATATTTTTATTTCCTTTAAGTATAAAATACATTAAGTACTTCTTTTATCTAAAACTTTTTTTCTTTCTTTTTTTGCTTTAGTCATTATTTAAAATGATTGTATTTATAGTAAAATGATTTTATTTGTAATCTTGAAATAAGGCATTCATTGTATGATTTCTTGCTATCATGTTTTAATTCTTAAAAAAAGTATCTGTTAATCCTTTAAATGTTTAAATTGCAAAAAATAAAAGGTGAATAAAATATTAATGCATTTTATTTCTAAATTTTTGTCAGTAACCATATAACATATTTCTGTTTATCTAACGAATCTCTCTTACTGAGATTCATCTAAATTCAATATTTATACTAATGTTTATAAATAGACTTTACTTATTCAAAAATATGAATAAAATTCAGTAACGCGGATTTTTGCATTTTATGGGTTTGATATAAAAAAATGTAATAAATTTTAATTTTTTTTTTTTTATTTAGTTTTATTTTTTTAAATAAATTCAGGTACAAGTGCTCATTTCAGTACTTAAATAGTCATGAATAAAAATATTTCCTTTAAATAAAGTTCAGTTTAGTAGACATATTGTGTTTCGAAATCTGTTGCATTTTTGCAGCTGATTTTTTATTTAAAAATGCACTTTTCTGTTTTCAAATAAAATGTAAATTTATAACAATATACTTATAAATATAATAAATATATAGTTGAAAAATCTTATAAAAGTTCTAAGACAACAAAGTTAAATTTGCCGTTATATAGCACATTTTGCTAAGTTTTCCCACTTTAAAAGTATATATTACGCAAATTTCATCGAAATATCATACCGAAAATTAAATGAATTACATCGAAACAAATAAAAGGAAAACAGGAAAAAAAAAAGAGGTTACGTACATCCTAAGATTCATATTATGATGTTGTAATTGGAACCATATGCCACATTCAGTTTACTCGAAAGTCAAAAAGTCTTAAAAATCCAGGTTAATTCAAAAATTAATAGTTTATTTAAAATAGAAATAAGAAAGTTAGTTTAAATATTTACATATGGATGCAGCTGCTGAAAATTCTGACTGGTTTAAGAAAAATAGGATAATCTCCTAGGAGAAATAGGAGATCCAAGATGCAGTCAGCTAGTTTGGTTTGGTCGTTTATGGAGCAGAGGGAATTCAGCTGTAATAGCTGTTGGGAATCTGCTGTTGTAGCGAGTGCGATGTCGGTACTCTGGTGAGAAGATGTAAGTGATGTAAAGAGGACCTCGAAAACTTCTACTTACATTCTTAAATATATTCAAAAAATTCTTACATTGTATAACATGAAGAGTAGTCTTGTAATTACTTTTCATTATTAATAACCACAATGGCATCTTAAAGTCCAATTAAATAGTCAATAAGTTCACAACTCTAATCGAAGAGACGTAAAAAAACACAGTTTATTTAACTATCTGCACAGAGTATACAAGGTTGCTCTCGTTCGACTCCCTCTTAACTTTCTTTAATCTTTCTTATAATTAAATCGTAAGATCTTAGATTGCTAATTCATTAGCATCGATTGAGATAAGACTACTATTATTCTAAGACTACTATTACTCAGATAAGACTACTATTATTCTAATCAGGTGTCATTTTCAACCAATTTTACTACTAATGATTAATTAATATAATTCACTCAAATTCACAAATACATAATAGCTTACTATTATCATTCATTTCCCTTCTCTCTCTTTTCAATTCTGTTTCGTTCATATATTAATAGTCCTAATTCAATTCATTACTTTTCTTACCTTCATTTAACTTGCCTCACCTCATTTCGACAAAGAGTTGTAATTTTAGGCAATTCAAATTATACAATATGCTTCGAGGTTAATGAGGAGAAAATAGCGAATGCTTAAAAGTTTGCACACTATATATGAAAAAAATATATATTCTATCCTTGGAAAAAAAGAAGATACCCATTCATGGAAAGCGAAGAAAATTTAAATCCAACCAGTGAGAGCAGGTAATGCCATGAAAAGTCAGCAACAAAAATTTCATTTTAAGCTATATACATTTTTTCTGTATGAAGTCTTTCAAGGTTTACTGACAGCTTAAACATCAAAAATCTCACTTTTTCGCCATTTTCATTTCCTCGTGAGAACTATGGATATATGTTCCATCCCAACACATGTATTTCTGAAAATGTATGTGTGGCCTGATATCCGAGCATTTTATTTTCTTAAAAGTTCCATAAGCAAACTCAACTTTCAAATCTTCTTTACTAGCCTCCAGGAATAATGTTTTCCAGTATAGTCCGTTTCTTGAGATGAAAATGGACGAAGCTTTCACGGACAATGTATCCACTTATCTCGATATTCTTTTTAAGGTAGAATCTATTTGTGTTTCACCGGATTTGGCTTTTCCTTTGTACCGTCAACAAGATCCAGTTTCTTTCTGTTAGTTTGCTTATTTTTTGAGGCGCTTGTTTTCCAGATCTCTGATTCGAAACATAAAAAAGTGTGGAGAGTAAACCAAAACTTGTTTTCTGGGTACAATTCATTTCAGTTAGAGCTCATTTTTTGCCTGCGATGAGGTTCATCGATAAAAAATGTGATTGTATTGTTCATTGTTTCGCAAAGTGTATATTTATGCTTTTGAAAATATACAATAACATGCATGAAAATATCTAAAGGAACATTAAATACTTTATCTAATAAATTTTCAAAAAAAATATGTAAAATGATTTATTTTGTGATTATTTTTTTATTCTTGCAAATTGAATAAAATAGTCGTATTTTCCTATAAATAGGAAGAAATAAATTGCATGAATGAATTATTTTTTTATTTAATTTTATTTATTTATGTTCATAGAGTTACACTTCTTATTTATCTACTTATTGGATTCTTATGTATGCCTTTTTCTTTTCTTATTTCGCTATACTTATAGAAAAATCAAATAAAGAAATCGCTTTTTGTGGCTAATTAGAATAATAAAAATCCATTAAGAGAAATGTATTGCTGCATTAGACACAGGTGTAAATGAACCTCGCAATTTTCGATGGATTCTAAATTATACAAACTGGAATATAAAATAAAAATAACTTACGCTCTCATGTAATTCAATTAGGTGGAGCAAATTTGTAAAAAATATTTTTACATATGAGAAATACATAATATAAGTTATGACATATAACAAATAAACCATATAAAATTTTAATGTTTTCATTGTTTGAAGGATTAGTTATAAGATGGGCTTATTTTACTTAATAATGAAGCAAATATAAACACACATTTACTCATAGTAAACTAATAGAAATGATGAAACTATCCAAATATATTGCTTATTTTTTAAATTTGACGAAATATGCAGCATTAGAGGCTAGTTATATTAACAACTTGTTATGTAGAAATGTTCAATTAATCAAGCATCAAAATAATAAACAAATATTAATATAATATATTATGCTCAAGCTTTTAATAATTCCAATATAATCATATTATCTTCAAATAAAGCAAAGTATAGACATTATTTTAACAAAATAATATACATAAAATAAAGTAGAAAAATATATAAATGTAAATTTTAGAGTAATAAAATTAACAGTAACAAATTCTAAAATTGGAAGATAATTTGACTTTCTAATATTCTTATAAAAAAATTTAAAACTGCTATCAGTTTCACCAAACAATAAAGTTATATAATTATTTAATATCGCATTTAAAGCATAGTCATCGGAAGTAAAATTTTCTTTCCTTTGGTAAGCAATCAACTTGAAAGATTAAGAATGAAATAACACTTTAATAGAATTTTAAAGAAAAATCCTACTTACCTGAAAACTTTCTGAGAATTGAGGGATTGATACATTTCCACGATACCATTGATTTCCTTGATCTCCAAAGGTCACCCAAGTAGCAGGTAATTCTCCAAATACTTGACTTTCAGGCCTCACATATACTTTTAAACCTCCTAAAAGTGAAAATTAATTTTAACCTATTAAAGCTCAAAATAGAATTCTTTAACTTTTTTAAGCTAATTATGTTTGTACATATGCAAAATGAACTGAAAAAATAATAAAAAAATCCTCCATTAAAATTTTAATTTTTATTCACATAATGTTACAGTCCTATTTAAACGACGTTAGGCACTAGAGGGTTCAGGCTTTTCCCAAACACATCGACCCTTAGATTTTCTAAGACTATAACTTTTAATATCGTATTTTGATGAAAAAAACGTATGAACTAAATAGAACTCTGTGAAGAAACTCACAATAAAATAAACACAAGAAGTTTAAATTGTATTTTAATAATTTATAAGAAATAACAATTTAAAAAAAAACTAAAATTCAAAAATAATAGCTATTAAAAAGCATAAATTTAGAAAAATTAAGTCTTGTAATAAATTTTACGCACCTTTATATTTAAATTTACACATAAATGAACAAAATATTAAAAAAACTATTTGTAATTTTTTTACACAATTTATAAATAATCTACTTAGTGTGATAGATTTCGGAGCATTTATCGAGCAATCCAACCAAGCATTTATTGCATTTCCTTGTAGACTTTTTTCCACAGTAGGCGCATCATATCTGTTTCGCATTTACAACAATTAAATTATCTTTTCCATCATACCGGATATCATCAGAAACTCATTTGGAAAGTGTTTTCCATTTTCCTGCAGCCAGACTGTTATTTGGTCTCTTACTGTACTTAGAAAAATACGTCTGACAGATTTCACTTCTGAACTAGAGGAGATCCATTTTGTTTCAGCCATCCGAAAACATAATCTGTAAAGTAACCACGCGTTTTGCATTGATGCTTCTAATCTAAACAAAAACAGTGGCAACCACCATTTTAAGACCGTATGGGTCACCGATACTGTGAAACGTTTTCATCCATACGGTCGGTGCCTCATATAAATTTATTATATTGAGGCACAATATGCGGTTGGTCAATCTCTATAATTTTTTTTATCAATATTCGACCAGCATTTCATCCGAGCTACGGACTCAAAACCATAATAGTTAGATGCCAAAGTAACGATACTATTGTCATTCCATCGAAACATATTTAAATTTTTGCTGTTCTGAAAATCAAAACTTCCTGTACTCTTCTTTTTAACAGATTTAATATCTTCGAGTGGACAGTTATCAGTTCTATTAACCCTTTTAGTGCAAGTTGCTCCCATTCTTTTATCTAATAATTTATCGATTAAAGCAGGAGAATTAAAAATAGTATCAAAATATAAATCATATTGTTTATTTTCTGGTAATTCGGAAATTAGATCCAGAACAACTGCACCTCCCATACCGATTCCCTATTCCTCCGAAACAGTTCTCGCATCTCTGCACAGTTCAAATTGCATTAAATATGCAAGTTTAGTATTTAGGCACCACACTTTATACTCGAGACTAACAGGTTTCCCTTTTATAAATTGTTTACATCCATGATGTCCAATGTATGGGACCATATTCTCATCCATAAATAAATGTTGCTCATTCTGAAAATGAATTAAGAATCTTTTATTCAAGTGATTAAACAGTGGTGGTGAAACTTAGCCATTTTGTCTTTTTTATTACAACGTTTTCATGTATTTCACTTGGTGTGTTGTCTGTCTATCTGTGTATCAGTGTGTCATCAAATTTTCGATCGTTAATTTAACGAACTTCCCAACAAGCTAGAGCTTGAAACTTTGGGAATCGTTCTTACTCACCTAACAATACAATATTTAGACATTTGCGACAAGTTTTAATTAATAT
>BMAW01112223.1:0-11669 GCA_019974015.1 Nephila pilipes
ATTTATATTTTTTATCCCTTTTTTTTTATTTTATAAACCATTTTTATTCTTACCTTTTTTTTTTTTTTTTTTTCCATTTGAGAAGAGACTGCAAATTTCCACTACAGAGCTTTTTTATTTCACGTATTTTAAAACTTCTATTTCTCATACTTCTTTTGTTCTCAAAGAAGACGTTTTAATCTCTAGTAAATATGATTCATACTGGATTTGTTCAGTTATCATCAATATAAAGATGACGCTTTATTTTGTTTCATTTTTCCGATTTGCAAACTCGCTTAGATGTTCGAAATCCCGAACCACCTATGGTCCTAGCTAATCCAGTTTAACTAGGGTAACTGATACTATATTCAACAATGATGAGAATAACTTCTCTCAGAAAAGGTATGTAACCTGATTCAATCGAACCACCAACAGATTATTTATCATTCCAAAATAATAGTTTCGCAAGAACAGATGCTACATATGAACTACGACTCAACCACTCCAAGTAATGAATACTTATCTGCTATATCCACACAACGTAGCACCATCCGTTCTTCTCGTTCCTTTACTATTCATAGCAGAAAATATAAATAGAGCTTCTTGTCTCCCTCAACGAAAAAGACAGAAAAAGAAACCCAGAAAAACAGTTATCCAGGGCCTTTAGTATTGGGAAACAGATTGCTGCTCTACAAGACAGTTCCAACACAAACGAGAAAACAAAAGAGAAACCTCCAGTTCCAGAACCTGAAAAAATAAATAAATAAAATGCCGCCCATAATGCTGCAAATTCTAACAAACTACGTTAAATATTCCTAAGAAATCACTGATAAATATTCGGACCTAGAATGCAAGGTATCTGATCAATTTATACAAATCTCACCACCGTCCCAGAATAAGAACTCAATATGACAAAATTTCACCATTAGAAAGACTATTTTCTTCTGTACTGTCATGTTAATAGCATCCATATTTATGAAAGTCGAAGTAAAAGAATTATCCAGAGAAATCACAGAAGATTTGGTTGGAAGCGATCTCAGGTTCCGAAAAAGGATTTAAAAGTAGAAAAGGATTTGAAAAAGGTTTTGGATCACTCATACAGGTAATTATTCAAGGGAAATGAAACCTCTTTATTCCCCATCTTTCATTTGGAAATCGCCAGAGAAAATAATGCTGATGAAATCTGCGAACAGGTCCATTTATGCTACTTAAGCATTAGAGTAGAATAATTCACTAGAAAATATCCAACTTCTTCATCTGCTCCTATTTTCTCACTTTTTCCGAAACTGCCGTATGAAGGTGAGATGTGTAAAATGCGAGCCAGAAACCAAATCGGATATTGTACCTTCAAGGAAAGGATCCCCGAACTCTTCTACATTAACTGTAAGACGTCTTGTCATAGGACACGCTGAAAATACTGCCCAAAGTCCAGAAAGGGAATCAATTCAAGAAACAGACGCAAAAAAAAAAAAAAAAAAAAAAAAAATCGAAGGACACCACCTATAGTCAGGTTTTCATATCATACCTTCCAGAATATGAAATGGGGAGAGAGAGTAGGAGAAAAAAAAGCTCCAATTTGCATAAGCAGTCCAAAAATAGTCAAAAACTTCCAACAAGTGAAATGCAAAACTTTTTAGGCTTTATAAAATGTATGATCAATGTATTAAGACTTTTCAGGAATTAAAAGCAAACTCTCATATATAAACGTAGCCTGAAAGGAGAAGACAAGCTTTTCTATATCTGGGAATCCCTAAAGAACTCTAAAAATCACGCCAAGTTCTCATATGATATTGATAGATTAACTTTTAACAATTTTGTTTTTCATGGGAAAATTCTTGCAGAATGCTGATCTATGGCCAGTCAGCATTAACCTAGAATGTTAGTTTGTGGATCACTTAGCTTCCTCAACACTTTTAGATTTACTATCACAATTATCATCATACATCATGATTTAACACATTTATTCCACATCCGAGACGCTAGCTCTTTGCAAGTTCCTCGAAAGTTAAATATTTAGAGAAAATAATGCAAAACAATAAAACAGAATTTTAAAAAGAATATTACTCTGTCAAGTAATATATTAGATTATTACTAAATTTTTTTTTTTTTATTTTTGTTGATCTAAGGGGAAATTAGTTTGTATCTCGTAAAGGGTAGCCTAGTGGTAATGCACAAGGTCTCACGGGTTCGAGACTTAATCCCAATAAAGATCCTTCGTATAACCGGGACTGATTCATGTTAAACTATAGAGGCTCAAAATCTTTCCGTTGGCTTAGTGGGAAGTTAGGTGAGAAGGGTGCCAGCTCAGGTGTCGTCCTCGCCACTTACCGAAGTCCCAAGTTATGAGGTCCGTCGCTAATAACTATTGTGTTGCTCCTAGTATGACGTTAATAAAACCAACCAACCAGATTGCAACTCAAGATAGCTTTATGTACCTTCTATTCTGATATGTTTAAATTCTGGGAAAGATTAAATATTATTTACTTTTTTCAATTATTAATATGTTAGTAAAATTTATTTTTGTAAATGAATGTTTTTTATAAGAGCACTGTACGATAATCAGTAATATATACAGTAAGATCAATAATTTGCACTTTTGTGCCTTTTTTTTTTTTTTTTATCTTTTTTTCGAAATTAAATATTGGTTTTGTATCCATTCAAGTGTTACAAAGCCGCAAAACATGAAAAAAAGAATTAATTTACGAAATAAATATTGATTAAAGAAAATACTATTGGCAGTTATTATCATAAATAATAAAAATAATTTAAAAAATGAAAAAGTTCTATGCAAAGTTTTGAAAAGAACAGATTTAGCCACCAAGGTGCGCTCTTTTTAATAATGATTATTAAATTACTCAATTAAATAAAAGAATAAAAGTAAACGATGAAACATCGAGAAATGTACAATAGAAAACTTTTCCAATATTAAAATGAAAGGAAACAATAAATTGTTAAATTGAATATATTTAAGCTAAATGTAATTAAAAATAAAGCAAACGATAAATTATTAAATTGAATATTAAATCAGCCGCATGTAATTACAATTGAAGCAAATGAGGAATTATTAAATTTAATATATTTAAGCTAAATATCATTCAAATTGAAGCAAACGATAAGAAATTGAAAGTGATCTGGTACGCCAAAAATTATCAACTAAATCAATAGCCCTTGGATGGCTAATTGATATATTTTTTCAGTCACTTTGTGTTTTTTGTCATTTCGTTTTATTAAACTTGATCCTATTCATTTGTGAGTCTGCTTGGTTGCTAGCATTCAGTTTTCCGAATTAAATTTTTTCCTCCTTTTAACATTAAAAATGGGATTCAAATTTTACTTGAAAGCTAAAAATGACAATTTATTTTATAATAAAAAAGAATCATGCATAATTTTTAAATATTTTAATAATTTTTCAAATATTTGATACTTTATTTTTTTATTATTATTTTAATACTATTATTTTGATAATGTTTATAAGTGAAGAAAACTGGAGTGTTTCTGTTTCAGAAAAAAATAGAAAAGCAAAGCTCTAATTTTTTTTATAATTTTGATCACAAAGCAATTTAAATGTTTAAAAAAGAAAAACTGCTGAGAATTTTAATAAATGAATAAAAGTTTCAAATGTTTTGATCAAAAAGATTGCTGGATTTTTAACTCAACATATATTTTAAGAATTATTCATACGGTATTTCATTAAAAGAGCAACATAAAGATTTTGAGTATTGTATCCTCTAAGACTGTTTTCGCCGAATATCTAAATAATAAGACTAATAGCTTCGGAAAACTTTTTCACACACACACAGAAAAGAGTTTTAGTGTTACTTTCCGAGTCCTCCAACGCGTATTGGAATTTGCGATGTTGTTATTTCCCATAAATTCATTTTTTAAAATTATGCATAATTCTAATATTCCTCTTCTCCTCCATATTTTTCCTGTACAATTATCCAAAACTGATTTTAACTTTACATGTTAAAGTGAAAAATTTTGTATTTATGCAAAATTTCTGGTTTTTAAGAACACGATATGATATAATTTGAGCTAATATCTCACACTTCAGAACATAGAAAAGGATTAACCTCAAAAATTATACAAATATGATGGTAGACTGTGAAGAAGTAGTTTCCATAATTATACACGGCATTTTCAAGATTTTCTTACAGTAATAAGATACAAATCGTTAACTCCCGCGGTATTAATTTTTAATAAAATTAAATGACTTTTGGCAAAGCTATTTCCCAGCAATTTTGCAGCCGAAGGCGAACTCGAAAAAATGCCTTCCTACCACTTCAAAAACTTGAAATTTGAACCATCTTAACCAGAAAAATAACTTACGATTCCATTCAAATATATTTAATACTAATATAGATTTATGGAAAATTTTGAAAAACAAAATTTTATTTTCTTATCGAACTAACGACAAGGAGCTTACAAACTAAAACTAGTACCTGTAATTTTTAGAGATTGCTTAAAGTTACTTCAAAAATAATAAATGAAACTAGAACAATGATATACAAAGTCTAAATCTAAATCAAAGCAATCTCTATCGAAGTCTCTTTTCTGTAAAATCGCGAATAACTTGTTTCAAATCTGATTTTTTACTCAAGTCATGTTCATTGGCCAACATTGCTAACTTATTACTCATTTCGACGATTTTGAATAGACATGATTCTTAAATAAATTTTTTTATTATTCTTAATTTAGAAAAATTTCTTTCACTGATAGTAACAAGTCTCATAGGCAGGGTTAACAAAATTCTTAAAGCAGTGCTCAAATTTATCTCAAATTTAAGCAATGAATCTAAGAACGTCAACTGGGCCTTCTTTCTTTCTTGAAAGTGAAGACACGAGGCCAATTTCATCAGCCAGTTCTAAAATGGGAAGATCGATGGAATCACATCTCTCTCAATACGTCTTCGAGATCTTTGCTATGTACCAGTAATTCATTTTTACCCAGTGGTCGCAGTAGCTTAGTAATCATGATAGTGGACTCGCAGGCGGTGGTTTTCGTCGAAACGTTGGTTCGAGCCTTGTGCCACTAAAGACTTGCTGTATAGCTGGGGCTGATCCTCGTTAAATATGTCGAGGCTCAAAGTCATCCTATTGGAGTGGTGTGGAAGTTAGGAGAGGATGTGCCTGCTCAGATGTCGTTCTCGTCACTTGACTGAGGCTCAAAATTGCGAAGTTCATCACCAATACACGTTACTTCTAGTGCGTCGTTAATAAAAAACCAACCAACCAGCATGTTTACACATATAAACACTGTATAAAAATTCAAAAGAGAATCATTATGACTATTCACAGAAGGTTGAATCTCAGCTCAAACGCACTGATATATAGTAAAGGAAAAATATTGTATAAATATTTTTGTTTTGGATCTTGAATCAGTTTATCTAAACTTTCTTATAAAAAAAATTCATTTTGTCATCCGAGCAAGATGACATGGTGTAGTCTATTCTAAATATATTTCCTACGTCGATTTCGCTGATTAAACTTTCTACTTCTAAGATAATGTTCTCAAAAAATGTATTAATTCTTAAAGAAAATTAACAAACAATTAAATAAATCAGTGGTCTAAAATAAATCAAAATATTTGGATTGAATTAATATGATACGAAATGTTATAACAAATGACGATCGATTATAAGAATTTAAATTTTTTTTAGTGTAGACGATACACCATTGGCCAGATCTCGAATAATATCTATTTCGGCATCTTCGTAATTTAAGCATCCTGTAACTATTTCATATTTGCTACCCTTTAAAGTTCTAAAACAAACAAACAAAATTACACCTGAAAAGAAATAATAATTAATTTAATATATTTAACTTACCTAAACTTTTCAATGCCGTATCAGCTAATTCTTCATCTTCGCATTGAATGGCTATCCGAAGTGTTAAATATGTTTGGAAAGAATCAGAATCACTTACTGACATATCCATTTTTACAAATGTCTGTTTTGCCAATTCATTTTCATTTAATTCAAGGTAGCACAAGCAAATCCTTTGTTGTATCTGATAAAAAACATCATGCATCTTTGTTAATTCGAAAATTTTTAAAAGTTTCTTGCACCAAGTTAAGCATTGCATAAAAGATTTCGCTTTTAGTAAATCATTGGTATAAGTTAATAAAACTCTATACAGAGAGTTTGATTGCTTGGGGGTTATATCTTGAAACTTTACTAGTTTTATGGCCTCTTCAATCAAAATATTCGCTTTTTCTAAATAACTGGATCCAAAATATATTTTTAATTCCAAACTCATCAAATATAGTTTATCTCCTACTTCATCAGTCCTTTCTCTCATTGTTTTCAGAAAATCTGCAGCCATTTTCTCGTATCCATTTATTTCAAGTTCTTGAACGATGATTGATAATTGAAAAACTGAAATGTCTTCAATCTCCAAAAAACGATATAAAATGTCTTGAACAGTATTTTGTTTATTTGAAAAGAACGCTGCTTTTAAAGAAGTTAATAAGATGCTTACTGGTATTTCCCCTTTTTTCCATAAACTGATTACCTTCAGACATTTTACCCAATTATATTCTGGTTTATATATTAAGAAAATGTGTGTTAACAATTTTAAGATAGCGAAACGATCATGACTTTTTTGCGATGAATCTTTCTCCAGTCGCAATGCTGTTTCTAATACAATAATCGCATAATCATATTTTTCTTTCCCATATAATTTAACACCAATGTTGTAACACAAGAGAACAAAATATCCATAGTGGTTTGGAAAATCTGGTAATCTTTTTTGTATCTGTTGTAATTCATCACAACTCTCATCAAATTTATTGATATTGCTCATTGTTTCTACATAATACAGATCTAAAGACATTTTCTTATCCATCAGCATTTTATATATGAAAATATTTTCACCTTTACAATATTTGTTAATTAATGATTGTATTAATTTCTTACATTTCCTTGTATAATTTTCCGCTTTTATAAAATATTCGTGTTTGTTTAAAAATTTTACTAATTTTGGACAATCGTTTATTACGTCTACAGCGGTGTTACAATAGTCGATGTTATCTTCATTTAAAAAATTTAACTTTATGATCGATAAAATCATGTTCAGTTCATGGTAAATTACGATTTCTTTTTCCAAACAAGTTTCATTTTTATTCCTGTAAGAAATCGTATATTCAAGGCATTCATTAACAATATTTATTACTTCTTCATTTTCTTTCTTTAAAAGAACCTCATTATTGTTTAATTCATTTAGAAATTCGAAGTATTTTGATATTGTTTCAGAATCTGCATTACTTTTAATTATATTCAAAATATCTTCTAATTGTAGTAATATTGCGTTAAAATTTTTCGTACCTTTTTCTTTGTAGGTGCTCGAGGATTGTATAAGATTCCATTCATCCATATTAGCAAAATATCTTTGAAATTCGTTGGTATACCAAGAAAAATACATACACTCAGAGAAATTTCCATTATAATACTAAATTATTACATAGGAAGGAAAAAATCGTTTGCACAAATTTATATATAGCTCTGGTGAAGGAAATTAATATAGGACTTAATATGAATGCGAAATGAATTAAACTAAAAATGCACCAAATTATTGAATTTGAATTTCATTTTAACAGAAGCTTTTTTTTTTTTTTACTTACTATGCAAATGGAGGCTAATTCCCTAACAAATTGTTCAAGAAAATACTTTACCATTTCAATGTGTTTTCGTATTACTTTTCTTTCCAAGCTTGTTCGGATTCCTGATTAATTTTAAATTAATTGAGTCCATAACTCATGTATAATGCAAGAACATGAATATTCTATTTCTATTTTGGAATTTTTTCACTCTTTAATACTTTTTTCATATTGTTGGAAGTATGTATATATTCACACACAAAGTACACAAATACAAAGTGTATATATTCACACATATGTATATTCACACTCAATGTTCAATAATTTTTACCATCCTTGAAACAACATCCAGAAATAGTTTTAAATACTATTTCATTCACTTTCTAAAAGAAATTTATAAAATTTAGGACTATGTAGAATTATTTTTGGAAAGATATGGGTAATTTTAAATAATGGCTTTTTCTACTTGTTATGATTTAACAGACAATTCCCTTGGTCTCAGCACACCATTTACAAAACGTGTGTTATACCTTAATATTTTAATGTACACATCTCAAGAAACTGATATATTTTTGTGAATGAATCTCGAAGGAATATTTTTAACAAATCAATAAATCTTAAGTAAATGCAGTGGTTTCAAATACCAATTCTAAATTTTAGAACAAAATTTTTTCTGCTTATTACAAGCCTTAAGATATGACATCTGATTCGCATTTACTTACTTAACTGTGTCGTGAAATTGCGAGAGTAGAGATGTGGTGTTATTGCTATTGACGTGGAGTAAACCTGTGTGGAAATAAAACTATAATACCACATTAGATATGTACGCCCTTAAACGTGAAAAAAAAGAGGAAGAAGATGGTAATATTGATATTTAATTTTTATGTTATCTTCATAGATTATATGAATAAACTTGTAACTATTTGATCCCGTTCAGTTTCTTAGGCTTAAACATTGATCGGCATTTTTTGTTTACTTTGTTTTAGTTTTGGTTTTCTAAATTTCTTCTGAATCAGCTTTCATTTCATCATCTTGTAAATGCTAATTAAGATAAGATACGGATTTCTGAATCAAAAGGCTGCGCTTTTAACTTTTTCAGAGTATTGCACCTTGTAAATTCTTTACATCACAGCTCTGAAATGGTTCCGTCATCAAGTAACTATCGTTTTTGCACTTGTAAATTGTTATGTCTGCTATATTATAATTACTTTCTAAGTATAGTTATGTATAAATATTATAGTTAAACAATCATTTATCATATAAATTTTTTGTAAATATTATTTTTGTTATCAGTTAATTCACATTTGTATCCATTACTCTTATTAAATGTAGACTTAATATAAAGTATCATTCTTTTAAAGTTTTGCATGGAAAGTTCACATTCAAACAACTATTGTCAGAACTTATCCATAGATGATAACTTAAGAATTAGTGACAGAAAATAATTTACTGAGTATTACTATATTGATAAGATAACCGAAGTGGTACCAAGATCTTATATACTTATACTTTGTTGGTTGACATAGTATCTTTAGAATTTTTTAAAAATAAATATTTAAGTCATATTTAATTTCCTTATATTTTTGTTACAATTTTTTTAACACTCTTATAAATTAAATTGTATTATGTATTAGTGGGGAAAATAGTAGTTTAAACTAATTTTTAAATTTTTTAATTGTAGAGAAATGGTTAAACCTAATTTTTAAATTTTTTAATTGTGTGATTTTGTTTTTCATTGAATATGAATTAATATATTTTGCTGATTATGTAAAGTATCAACTTATGCTTTAGTGAGCTTTCTTGATGAATAGTTGTTCTCTATCAGGTTGTCAAGAATGAAATTTGTAGGAAAAAAAGGCAAAGTTAGTTGACTATTTACAAATATAATAAATTATTTTATTTATTAAAGTATGCACCCATATTTGTCTATACACTTTTGTAATTGCGATTGGTTGTTCAGGTCGATGGTATAAATCCCTGGCGGACGAGAGTTAATGAATTCGTAGAAGGCCAGTTTTACAATTTTGTCAGAATTAATTTGTTTTCCTAGTAAAAAGGGGTTGTCCAAATTGCATTAAAAATGGTAGTGGAACCTAGGTCTGGTGAGTACGTAAGGTGATGAAGCTCCAATTCCTGTAGTTTTACCACAGTCATTTGTGAAGTGTGTGGTCCAGTGCTATCATGCAGTAAGGTAGGAGTCAATCTGTTGATCAAATTAGGATGTTTTTACATCATTTTGTCCTATTGGTTGCAGTATATTTATGTGATGACCAATGAATGAGGTTTCATGAAATCATAGTAGCTGACACTTGCACTAGAATACCAAACACTAACCATCAACTTCTTTTGATGAATATTACACATTTTAGTGTTTAGTGATTTGTCCTTGTCCAAACACTGTGCTGAAAATTTGCAAGTGTCATATGTAATCAATTTCTCATCACAAGTGTCAATTTGATTTTAAAAAATGGATCAGATTGTCATAAGAAAACAACATCAAGCAAGATTCCAAACATTTTTTTGTTTCTGTTTTTCATTTAGTTCATGTAGAATCCACTTATGGAACTTTTTTATTTTATGTATTAGAGTTAAATTAGTTAATATTATTTGTTTGCTAACACCAAACATCAGTTATAATTCATAAGCCCTGAGATGGGTCAGACTCAACAATGACCTTTAGATCATCATTACTGATCTTTGATTCTGGGTGACCATGTAGCTCATTTGTGAGGTCAAACTTCAGTTATAATGTCTGTATGAAATTTGGCAAACCAATTTGATAGTCTGCTGCATAATAACACTAGAGCTAAATACACTAATAATGTTTTGCACTGTCTGTTATGTCATAGTTCCATGTAAGAACTCATACTTAATAATAATGTAAATTTCTGACCATTCCATTTTCAATAAAAAAAATTTAAATAAACTTTTTGAAGTTTTTCTAGAGCTTACAATGATTTCTTTAATCAGGCGTTATATGTAACTTTCCAACAAAAGAAGAAAAAAGAACTGTAAAATATTAAGCCAATGTTGATTAATAGGCTGTTAAAGTTGCCAATATTATTAACTACAAATTTCGTCCTTGTCAACCAATTTTTGTTACATACTAGAACTATCATAGGATAAACAAAGCATTTTCATTGTAAATGCTTCAGAACTTTAGCATTTTAAAATCTAAGTTAGATTCCTGTTTCTTGATGCATTTTGCTTGTAAAAGGCAAAGACTTATTTTGGGGGGGGCCTCTTTTATTTGTGTGTTGTTGAATATGTTGTTATGAGGAAATAAACTTTGGCTTTATTACTTGTGCTGTCTTTTTTAAGCATAGAATAATTCTTGTATGGTGCAAGTATCTGTTTCAGTCTCTTTCATTCATATTTGAAGAAATTTGAATGTGATGCAGTCAAAGCAGATGCAGTATTTATGAAATGCAGTATTTATGAAACATACTTATTGTACTTCTATCACATTATTAAAAAATAACTTTTTCAATAAGATTTTCATCTTTTCTTTTTCATGTATGAAAAATAACATTTTCATTTTATTTATCATAACTGAAACCTAAACATTTTTAAATGTTTAATTTTTAAGTGTGTTAAAAATGAAAACATTTATTTGTAGAAAATGAAATTTTTGGAATTTAATGTTTGTTATTAATGTATTATATTTGGTGTGTGGGGGGGGTGAGAAATCATTTCTTTGTAGCCTCGATAGCTTTGAATTAATATGGGTGAACTTTTAAAAATATAAATTTTGGGACTGTTATAAAGTGTAATGCTGTAAGAATTTATTCTTTATCTATGATATTTACTTGTTGTAGTTTGGTGCTAAAAGTAATCAGCAATAAAATTAGTTTTATTGGGATTTGCCAATTTCTATTTTTTATTTACAATATATTCCCAGCAACTGCATTCTGTATTATTGAGTGCATAGTTTATTAAAATTGTCTCCATAAAGATCAATCATCTTTCGTATTGCAGAACATGCCTGTGTGAATTTTTATTTAAAACTATTATTTGAACAAAGGAGATTAAAATTAAAAGGAATGCCGAACATCTGAAATATGTTTGTACCTTCCAATGGTTTAAGTGAAGTA
>BMAW01112230.1:5604-35997 GCA_019974015.1 Nephila pilipes
ATATATATATATATATATATATATATATATATATATATATATATATAATACTTTAAAAACCAACACTTCTATACGTCAAAATAATAAAATAAGAACCATAAAGAAAAATATAATTTTTTTTTCTTTGGCCAGTAAACAATTTAATGAAAATGACAGCTCATTATCATCACAAGGATGAAAGAAAGGGAGATTTTGTAACCTAGCTGAAATTTTTTGACTAAAAACTGAAGTGTTGAGCGCAATCATAAGTTAGATAGTTAGACGGAGTGCGCGCAACACTTTTTTTAGCAAAAAATTTTCAGCTGGATTGAAAAAATGCTCATTTTTTTTAAAAAAAATTACTTATGATAATGATA
Organism: Nephila pilipes; assembly: GCA_019974015.1. Taxonomy (NCBI): domain Eukaryota; kingdom Metazoa; phylum Arthropoda; class Arachnida; order Araneae; family Nephilidae; genus Nephila; species Nephila pilipes. Next base: position 5,961 of record BMAW01112230.1, read on the forward strand.
AAATATCAGTTTCAGTGGATTTTCCTTTAATTTCTTACTGGCAGAAGAAAAAAATAGTTTGACTTTGTAGTTCTTTTTCTTATCTTTTGCTTGTTTGTCCTCTGACTGTTAAGCACTTTTTAACCGAATGCTCTACTTTTAACTTCGTTCGTTTCGAATATTTTAAATCTAATACACTTTTTTATTGACTAGTTAGGAGAAGATCGACAACCGAATATATTTCACTTTTTAAAGGGCATCAGTTTTCTCCCATTCACATAATTTTATTACATTCTACATAATTCTCTATCTTGAGTTTGGATTTTGAATTATTTTAGCTTGCGAAACTTTAGTATGCAAGTCTTGAGTTTGGCACTTTACATTCCTTAAGGATTCAGTACAAGAAATACATTCAACCAACCAACTAACTCGTTTGCCACATAAAATTGTTGGGTTTTTAAATTTGAATTATATATATAATATAAACTATATACTACTTTTATATTCATTTACAGAAAAATATTCAACGAGAACAGAAAAATATCCCTCTTTGAAGGCAGCCAGATTTTGATTGGACCCAGGACTTCAATAATTCATGGTGGGGTTACAAAGTTTTTAATTGTTTAGAGCAAACTTATTCCTTTATTACTGATTCTGAACTATTATTATCGTTTTTAATTAACACAGCTGTGTTAGCTAAAGGACTTTTAAAGGTTTACGTATTTGTGGGGAGAAGACTTTTAAATTTTGTGGATTTTCCGACCCTTATCGTTTTCAGCATCCTCACACTTTTCAAACAAAACCCATATAATATTTTCCTAATTATTGTACATTTATTATTTTTTTTATCAATCCCTTGAATGTTAAATCATTTTATTACACGTGCCATTGCGATTAACAATATATCAGCGTAGGTGATTGTTTTATTATTTTATTGCTTTATTAATGTAAAATTGATTAATCCATTGTCTTATAAACGTTGGTAACGTAAGCTGAGAAGCAACAGAAGTGTTGTTGATGACAAGTTCCATAATTTTAGGCAGTCAAGTCATGAGGACAATACATGAGCTAACACTTTGTTTTTTAAGTTTTCGTGCGACGCTAACCTTCAGAGATTTAAGCGTCAACACACACACACACATTATGTGTGTGTATAAATAGAGATACACATTTTATATATATATATATATATATATATATATATATAAAATGTGTATCATCCTTGCTACTTGACTACATTTACCAAATCACGTTAATACAGTAATAGATTTTCCAATTTCTTTAAAATATCTCTCATTTGATACCGTTATTTTTCACCTGAGTCAAATGTCAAAGATGACACCTAAGCAAGCACCTCTTTCTTCAAACTTCTTGACCACGAAAACGTGAGTACTTGGAGCCTCGTTTATTTACACGTGAATCAGCTACGCTACATGAGTACATGAGCCCCAGTTGCATTAATAGTAATCGGTGTTCCCATTCCTTTAGAATATCAACTTTAATGAGCTCCTAAAACCCAAGCGAAAATTGAATTTAAACTTCTATTAGTCTTTTTTAAACAGCTTAGTTTTTGACTTTTTTGAGGAATATTTACGATATCGATATGCATAATATTCTCGTTCAACTCCAGAAATTGGAACAAAATTAAATCATCATTAATACGCATCAACTGCAGCCCACGATAATTAATATTCCCTCTTTCCCCTCTAACAAATTACTCTATCATCGCGAGGAGTCGCAAAATATTAAAATAACATTTAGCTAACTGCTCTTCTCTCATTTTTTTACTTCTTGCTAAACCCTCATTCTACATTTCTCTCATAATTGAGTAATGTTTTAATGGTAGTTAATGAACTTTCATCTTGCAGTTCCCTAATTTTTCCTCAAAGGGAGCAATTATTTCTCGTATACATAGTCTGTTTTCATAATACATCATCGTTCTTTAAATCAAAGAATATTTCCCACAGGATACGGAAGAATATTTTTCATTAGACCAACTCAAAGGAGTACTTGATTCTCGCTATCAGAGTAAGAATGGGGAAAAAAGCGGAAAAAAAGCTGTTTATGAGTAATAGGTTAGATTATGATTAGTCATTTAGACGGTTTTGAATTATTTTTAGTTGACTGGTAGCTAAGTGGTTTTTCCAAGCAGCCTTTTTTTTTCAGAAAATAATTTCAATTTAGCTTAATTGTTTTGTTTGTTTGAAGCTACGAGTATTTACTTTATTGTTTTTAATTTAAACAAAGCAACTTGAAGGAGAAAAAAAATTATTTTAAATTGTTCTTTATTTTTTTGCATTCATAACGATGTTTGGAAGAAATTCACATTTTAAATTGTTATTTATATAACTGTTGAATATTTCTTCCGGGAAATGTAGCAGATTTTTAAAGAGAAAGAGAATAAACCCTTTCTTATTTTTCTAATATATATATATATATATATATATATATATATATATATATATATATATCTTAATCATACACTTTTAAATAACTGTATTCCTTTCTTGAATACATAGACGTTAAAAAAATCGTGATCATACGATTATATATAAATATATAATCTTAAGCTCTTTCATTTTTATATTTTTTGTTGCGAAGCAATTAAAATTATTCCAAACTACAAGAGTTGTTTATTCAAAAGTCGAAATAATGTATATATATATATATATGTGCGTTTGTGTGTGTGTACGTGTGCGTGTGTGTGTGTAGATTAAGGTTGAGAGGGCAATTCCTAATGAGCTTGAAGTATTTTTGCTATGGAACATTCTTTATTTATATTTACAACATTTTACAATACGAATTCTATTTTGCCAATCCGGAAACCGCACGCTCGCTATCAAATCAAGAAGTAGTTGAAAAGTAAAGTGGAGAGGGAAAATTATCCTATATACGTGCGGAAATTGGTTGGTATGAATTTAGATTGATTTTTACAAGTAATTAAAATTAAGTAAGATTAAAAATAAAGTAATAATACGGTTTTTTTAATACACACACATATACATATATAATTATGAATCATGTCTAATAAAAATCAATATAATATTAATAAATATTAATTTTCTATCAAATTGCAAATATTATAAATTAAAATAATTAAAAACCAGAAAATCGCTAAATTCACAAATTGAAATTATTAAAAACTAGTAAATTACAAATATTACAAAAATACAAAAACATATAGTTAAATAAAATCAAATTACAAAGCATTAAAGTTTGATATACATTATTTAGAATTATCTATAATTTAAAAAATACAAAGCTATAATGTAAAAAAAGTCATTAAGCTATATAAAGTATAATTTTATATAATATTTAAGAATACATGTAAAACATGTAAATAATTAAAAAGACGAAAGATTAATTTAAATATGAAAGAGTTACTTAAAAATTATAACTTACCAAAGCCTATCCAAGACATACAAAGCATATCTCACAAGAATGGAATTAAGAAATTAAACTCAAAATGGACACAACTTAATTTTATGCTATCTCAGACTTGGAAATGAAAAAAATATTGCTTATATTAGTTTTACAGATTCAATCCATCACGCATCAGGTAATTAAAATGTTGCAAAAAATGATATTAAACCAAAATAAGCATGTATTCCAAAAGAAAATTTCAACGAATAGAAAAAAGAAAGTAGACATAAGAAAAAATTTATTTAAAACAAAGTAAGTTAATGAATCCATTAAATATAAGTCATACTAACTCATGCACAATATTAAATAATTAACTTAAAAAGAGTTCAAGAAACTTTTACCATATAACCTAACCATTCAAAAAATATGTGGTGACACGCTCATTACCAGGAAGGTTTTTAGTGCTAAACCATTTGATTCACTGATTGATTTCACGAAACAAAATTATTTATTACAATTTATTTATCCTGCCAATTTTAATATTTAACAAATTTGCCTACACACACACACGCATATATATATATATATATATATATATATATATATATATATCTGTGTTATTCAAAATTATTTATTCAATTTCAGAATTTCATATTTTCAAAAACGAAACAGATTGATACATTTTACATAAAAAGAAAGAAAACTGCGGAAGTCTTATATTTAGATTTCTGCTATTACACAATGATTTACAACGTGTCTGGTAGGAATTTACATATTAAATTGACATTATACGCGTCAATAAAGGAAGTTGTATCTGACACTTGAAGAAAAAACTTCTAAATTTTCCCTCTGCTTTGATGTACACTGCTAGCCATTAAAATTACAACACCAGGAAGGGGTGACCTGACGAACGTTAAAATCACATAATTGGAAGAAGTTGGGACATGCAAATGACTAGTACTTCAGTGCATTTAGACGTTGTAGAAAGGAGAAATGAAATCTGAAGCACTGCATAATAGAAAAGCTGTGAAGTGAATTTCTCATTCGGAAAGTGCTTTGTAAGGTAGGAGTTTGCTCAGAATATCGTGTTATGCCTCGAATAAGGAGTGCTTACCAGCAAGTGTCGGAATTCCATAGAGATAAGATCGTTACCGATCGAAAATCTCGATTATCGTTCCATGATATTATCCGTCGTACTGGTCAAAATCAAACAACTATCATGCGAAAATGGAATCTACGGGTTGCTGAGGCATGCAGGATCTCCATGCCCTCCCATAATTATCACTTGATTAGACAAACATAGAGTGAGGTCGGCCTTGCAAATCCGTAAAATCACACCACAGAAAATTAGTCAAAAAATGGGCATGTTTGCAACACGCCCAGTGAGGTTGCAGCAGAGCGAACTGTCAACACAGCGACCATTAATTCGGCTTCCCTCGGCAATGTAGCATAGAGAGAGACGGCGACTCTGGTGTTCCGAACGACAAAACTGGATACAGGAGTTGCACAATGTCATCTTTTCAGACAAGTCCCGGTTCTGTTAATCGTATACGTGTCGGGAGGCTCCGAGGAGACGGCTTGTCAACTTCTTGCGTTCGATATCGGTATAGGGGCCATACACCTGGTGTGATGGCTTGGGCAGCCATTGGGTATACAACACGCTCATCTCTGGTTCGGATTGATGGTAATTTAAATACAGATCGGTACATTTCTGACATCTTATTTCCAGTGGATGTGCCTTATTTTCGAGGTTTGTCAAGCACCATTTTCCAAAAGAAGATAATGCAAAACCACATGTCACCCATCATGTTCTGACCATCCTCGATACACAGGGTATTCAATTGTTGCCCCTGGCCTGTACGGTCTCCAGATTTGTCACCTATTGAAAATATCTGTTTATGAGTTGCTGAGAGACAGACCCGCCAACTTTCTCCAGCGAGTACGGTTCATGAAGTGTGACATAAACTTGAAGCAACATGGAACAAGTTGTCAATTTCTGTCATTCAAGCTCAGTTCGACTCAATGTCTAACCAGATAAAAGCCATTTTAGCTGCCAGGAGTGGCATCTATTTCAACTAATTTCACACCCCTTTAAACCCCCAAACTGCTTGCAAACGTAACCATTTTGTCTTCATGCCATACTGTTTACGTACAATAAAAATCTTTTTTTGTATTTGCTCTCCTACATGGTGTTGCAATTTTAATGGCCAGAAGGGTATTATTTCTCATTCTGTTTCATTTGTTTCTGAAAATATGTTATTTTGAAATCCGATGAATCATTTTGAATAACCCTGTTTTGAATAACACACACACACAAACACATACATCTATATATAGGGCATTTTGAATGTAAGAAATGTTTCATACTCTTAATTTTTCATTATCAGGTATAAAATTCAATTTCATTTGGTCTGCCAAATCAATTAAAAAGACGTATTATATCAATAGAAGAGAGAATAATATAAGATAATAAATCCATTCAAGTGAAAATTCATGTTATTTATTATCTTCAAAGTAAAATAAAAATAACTCATTTAAGAATTACTAATATACTCATTACTAGTCTTAAAATATTTAAAATTTATATGTTATTATGAAGAGGACAAAGAGGACTTTCTTATCTTAAGAAGATAAGAAAGTTTTAAAACAAGATTGCTGAAAGTATTTCTTAAAATAAATTATTTAAGGAAACAAAAAAAGACTTTTTGAAGAGTTTATGTGTTATAATGATGAACTCTGGAGAAAGACAGAGAGTGAGAGAGAGAGAGAGAGATAAATGATTATTTAGATATTAATTTTACTTCAAAGTTCCTTATTTCTTTTTCGGTAGCCCTTTCGTAGTTTCAGTGTGATGCCTATGATTCAAATCCAAATAATAAGCCTCTTGCTAATTCAGAATTCAGATAAAAACTAGACATTATCAGATAGTCAAAAGCTCTAGCTGTTCGCTTTTTTTTACAAGAAAAGTGTTAGAAACGTTAATAAAACTGCATTTACTTGATTTCTCTTACTTTATCCAGAGTGATTTTGATTAAAGGATTAGAAAAAAGCAGCACCTTTTTGTAAAAAATTCTAAACTTTTGTGATATTATATAATAAATTCAAGTCATCGTAAAACAAATTTAAATTAGACGCAGAAATTAGCTCAAAAATCCTCATATATATTAGTGCTTTATAACTATTATGAAATACATCATACAGAAGATGAAAAAAAAAATTCATTTTGCAATTATTACTTACACTACACATTTTGAAAGAGCAATACTCTCCTCAGACAAAGAAGCCTTTTTACAAGTTGTGATGTGAGTGTAACTATTATCAAGTAATGACACATTGGAAATAAAAAAAAAAAAAACAGCGCGCGCGCCCCCAAAACCCATATTCCCCTATAAATATATATATCTTACAATTATTGTTTCGAGGAGTAATACTTTTTGTACATTAATAAGTTTTGTTTATCTCTCGTCCAGGTTATTCGGTATCAAATGTGCCCGTTGCAATGTGAGCTTCAGTCGGAATGACTTCGTGATGCGAGCCAGGAGTAAAATCTACCACATCGAGTGCTTCCGATGCGTCACCTGCACGAGGCAGTTGCTCCCGGGCGACGAATTCGCCCTCAGGGACGACGGACTCTTCTGCAAGGCAGACAACGACTGCACACCCATCGTCGAGAAGAAGATCACACCCAACGGTCACACGGCCAATGGACAGCACTCGCCCCACAACGGCACAACACCCAACGGAACGTCCCTACAGATGGCAGGTAACTTCTGTCCTTCATTTTATCTTTCGATATAGATAGACTACAGTGAAGGGAGGGGGAGGAGAAATTTAAGACCCTGTGTGACCTTCTCAGGGGCTTTAAAAGTAGTTTCTTCCAAATCCAAATTTAGCGTGAATTAATTTATAATATTAACCCTCTATTTTAAAAAATACATTTTTTTTATTTTTATCTCTTTTTGTTAATCTTAATCAAAGTCTTTCTCTTGTTTTAATTTGTTTCGGATTTATCATGATTCTCTGTGATCCATACCTTCCTGTTTATGTAGCCATTAGTTATAGACTTGTTTAAATATTTTTTTCATAGTTTGTGTAAGAGTAATTATTATCAATTTATAAATGAAAAATCCATATTTGAAAAGTAAAATTCGCCAAATTTGTTTGCAGCTGAAAAGATTAAGCATCTTTCGAAACAAATGATGTCTTTTCTTTTTTTCAACTTTCATGTCCTCCCTTTTTCAGAATTAGAATAAATGCAGCTACTTATTGTAATTAAAATTTTCTTTTTGCTAATCCTTACTTTAATTTTTTCCTCTGTTTTTAATTTATTTTTTTTGTCCACAAGTTTTTCTTCCTCTTATCTTTATTTTTGGCTTCGATAACAGTAATCTTAATTTCTTTTTGATAAACCTAATTTGGTTTCTTTTCTATTTTTTTTCCGTTATTGTTGCATTTCATCTTTTATTGATCCTATTAGCTATCAAAAAGTCGATTTTTAATAATACAGCATAGTAGGCTAAAAGCGACATAGCTTAATTACATAGAATATGATTCAAAGAAATATTACTGATCAATAAATATTAAATTCAAAAAATCAAAGTATGTAATTTTCCACTTGAAATGTTTCAGTTCTATTCAATAAAAATGTACATTGACTTTTATCTTTTGATCAGCACCTATTGACTAATAATGAGGCTGGTTGGCTGAAAAGTTGCATTTTTAAATTTAAATAATAACGGTTTTTTTTAGCAAAATACTTATTATAAACATAGCTTTATAGATGATCACAGAATACCACTTTTTATCCTGAAAAACAGTCAATTTCTTTGATAAAGAAAGTAATAGGTGTCGTAACTTCTTTTGTTCGGGAAAGATCGCATATATTTATTTATTATTTAATAACATCGCATATAATTAATTATTTATAATTTAGCAAAGTATCTTAATCTGAATGTTATTTTAAAATTGGCTTAATGTTTCAGAAATATTATTATGTTATATCAATTCTAAATTCTCTGAACTTGCTGATTCATATTTAAATGCACTAGAGAAGCATCAATAAATCCATAACGAAGAATAGAAATCATAGCACACTTTGTATCTACTGAATAATTGAATCAAAAGCATGTTATAATTTTGAATTGTGTAAGCATTTGTGCAATCAAAAAACCTTCAGGTTAAAGTTTTAGTTCTCTAGCTGGTAATCAGATAAAAATAAGTTAAATTCTTTATTCAAAGGCCGAACATTTGAATTATTTCAGTTTCGCTATTTTATTTTCTTAAGCCAAATGCTCTGCACATTAAAACTACATTTAATTCTCTATTTCTGCCGACATAAAAATACCCTAACCGCAGCCAATACGCTTCGTAATTCTGAGCCACTGTCAGCTGACGATATCGAAACCTAATCTATTCTCTATATCCACTTATGCCTAAATTCTCATATAGTGACTATTCTTCTATATATTACAGAGTGAATAAAAATATAATTGTAAATGAAATAACTTGATTTTTAACATGAAATTTTAATAATGTAAATCATTAAAAAAACGCGAACAAAGATAAAAAAAATTAAGATTTCATTCCAATCTTTTAGCTAGAAGAAATTATTTCGTATTATTCCGAGCATGTTTAAAGTAGATTCTTCTATTGAAGAGAATAAAAAATATAAAGCAATACAACATTTCCAGTTTTTCCTTATAAACGTCAAATTACTTAAGTCAGTGAATAACAATTTTTATCTGGGGATCATGTGATATTTCACAAAGTGTAATTTGGAGAAGCAATTAAAAAAAAATTGTTTTCTTAAAGCCCAAATGTAACTTTGTAATGGGTTCATGCACATACACTGTATAATTTCTTTGTAACTTACATCTACAATTGAGCTCAGAAATAACAGTTGTAAGGAATTCTGTTATAGTAATATTAATTAACATTAATTAACTAATGGCATTATATAATTTCCCCTATTTATTAAATTATATAATTAAACTTACCGTACCATATTTATTGTTTTAGCTAGTAATACTATAACTAAAAACTTATATTATAAGAGGAGTTAATTATTTATTTCACATTTGTAAAGAAGAAAAAAGAGGTTTTAGATCCGATTTCGACTGGAAAAGAGTTGCGCAAGTTTCTAAATTTCTTTTCTTTAGCAAATCTTTTTATTGTGGAAGTTTTAGCATTTTTCAGCTTTTCTTTCTTCAGTTTTAAAATAATTGTGGTAAACAGCAGGGAAATAATATCTGAATCACATGTTAATCGAATCCGAAAGAAATATTTTATCTGGTTTTTTTTCCCTTCCCATTTTCATTTAATAATATCGATCTAACAGAACGAAGTCTAACACGTATAAGCTTTTCAAACTGAAATGCATTTTCTATCATTAATTGCGGCAAGAAAAAGAAGATTTTATATTTCTTAAAAATAATTTACATATACATACACAATTTTATTAATTTAAAATAAACAAATAATAAGCTGTGATTTCCCTTCTATAATTGGAAAAAATACCTAATTCTCAGAGAAGGATTTGTAACTGAAATTAAAGGCAAATTTATTTTTGCTATCTTTAAATCTCTGCTGAAGATAACTATTTACAAGCTTTCCATGCTTTGAAGCGACAAGTGGGTTATTTATAACGGATATCGTAATTTTGAGCCTCTGTTAGTTACGAGGGCTACATCTCAGTTAGCCCTCTCCAAACTTCAACACTACGCTACAGAAGATTTAATGTGCATGAGCCCCACTACACGTCAGTTCTTTAGTGGAATAACACGACTCGAAGAAAAGAATGCCAGTCGAGAACTTACGACCATGATCATTAGGCTACAGTGGCTTCTTCTGAAGCTTAAATATTTTAAATATAATATAAGATTTAAAAACTTCTATTTAAATGAAATTTATCATTACTGTGTAATCACTCATCAAACTTGATTCTAATATTGTTATTAAAAATAACAATGGTAAAAAATGAGTTTCTTGAACATGGGTTTTCTTTCAAACTTCACACTTTGAATAACTTAATTTCTTTATACCTTAAATTTTAAGAGCAAAAGGGTACGTTGAGTCAAATTAAATTCCTTTAATAATTTGTTGTAATAATTTATTTTATTATTTGACGTTTAATTAATTTATCATCTATAAAATAATTAACAAAAGAGAGTTTAAGCAATGACTCCTTCATCTTGGCGATGGATTTGGCTACTTGGCAAGAAACGGTGTAAAATTTAATTCTTTAAATAATTAATCTTAATCAATTTATTTTTATTAATTTTGATTAAATTACCGTATTATCATCCAAAACAATCGTGCATAGAAAATTTTAGCTCAAAATGTGCTTTATTTCAGCTTTGAAATGTGAGAAAATGCTCTTAAAGTTTTGATCCAGACATACAATATGAATAGAGGAAAACCTATTAATAAGCTTATTCTTCTCAACAATAATATTACCAACAACAAGAAAATATAAAGGAACAAATCAGTAAATAAAATTTATTAATAAGACTTCTTTTTTTATTTAAGAGATTCAATATACCAAGAGAGAAAGAATATAATATAATTATTTTTTGAAATAAACATTTCAGTGATGAAAACAAGTACTAAATTGAGTGTGCTGTCAAATGGTGATTGGAAATTCAGATTGAGTTTTTAAAAATCTGTAATGAATTTTGTAAAGGCACTATATATTACATTGAATTGATTGTTTCATTAACGTCGCAATTAGAAGTAACAAGAGGGCTGTTGGCGGCAAACCTCATAATTTTGTACCTCCGTCAATGGACAAGGAGACACCTGATCTGGCACCTCCTACTCCGCACTTCTACACCACACCAATGGAGGACTTGGGACTACGACATATTTAAAGATTATCATCTCTGCTACATGGCGTATTTTTTGTGGCATCAGAGCTCGAATCTACGACAGGACGAAAATAACACCGACCTCAAGTGCATGAACATGACAACTAGGCTACTGCGGCCACCAAGCACTGAAAGAAATAAAAATGAAATATATGAGAGAAAAATATTAATAATACAAAAAATATTCATTGTTGCGTTACCAATTTTAGACTCTCCCCCCCTTATGTTTTTTAAAACATTTTACCTTGTTATTCTTATAAAAGGTAAATTGGCGAATAAAATGCATTATTACCAGTAAAGCTACAAAACTAAGCTTTAAAGGGGAGGGGGAAGACTGTAGTAGCCTAGTGGAAATGACAGTGGACTCATGGCCGGCGGTTTTTGTCGCGTCGTAGGTTCGTGGCTTGATGTTACTTAAGACCCGTCGTGTAGCCTGGGCTGATGCACGTTAAATCTGTCGTGGTCCAAAGTCCTCCCATTAACATGGAGTGGAATTTACGAGAGTGAACCCACTTCCGGTGTTGTCCTCGTCACTTGACAGAGGTTCAAAATTACTAGGTCCATCGCCACTAGCCCATATGGCTCCTAGTGCGACGTTAATACAAACGAACAAAGGGAGGAAAACACAATTTTTATTTCTTTAAACTTGAATGCTTAAAGTTAGTTGAATATCAAATCATTTGTAGTAACAGATAATGGCAGGTCGAATCGTTAAAAGTGATTACAAGCTACAAATAAAATTATTTGCAATCATTGCAAGATTATGTCAAATCATTTCAAACATATATAATTTGTTTTGCAAGGATTGAAATGGAAACTGATAAGGGTAACTTTTGACTCATGCGAAGAAACAAATTATGTCGTTTCACTGAAATTTGAAAAAAAGATATAAAGAATCAAACAAATTGGAAAAAATGCATGATTTTTCACTAAACTCTTATGTTCCCTTAAATGTGCTGTTAAAAAATAACCAGGTATAAATTTATCACTCATAGAAAGGAATATCTTCAGGTAATTTAAATTAAAATTACCTTTTTAAATAAGTTTTTTAGTTTATGAATGATTGTTTAAAAAATTTCATTCCCTTATTTGACTTCAGAACTGCAAACGTAATAATAGCGTCTTGAGTTTCGTAATAACTGAGTCGTGGACTCAAATCACGATTACAAAAAAATCGGAATAATGAAGACTAATGTACATTAAATCTAACCAGGTTTGAAAGACCGAAAATGATGAACGTTGGAAATTCATAAATTTAAATACGAAATTTTTTTTTTTTATCAATTTAGGTTTTAATCAGAGACTCAATAGTTTTTCCAGATAACACTACAGGAGAATAGCATGCATTGATATCGGCAACAAACTTCGTATTTTGCAGCCGCTTTAATATGAATGGACGACACCTAAGCTCCTATTTTACTATTCCAACCTTTATACCATGCAACATAAGAAGTTAGGAGACAGAATTGCGGTTGGAGAATCATTATTTTTAAAGTAATTATTTAGAGGAATGAGGACTTGAGCTCACAACCTGCGAATCCACTAACCACATAGCAAATCTACTAACCACTTAGCTCCAAAATTACTGGGTGATTGCGGTAGCCTTGTGGACTTTCGGCCAACTTTCTTTTTGTCGTGGGTTCGAGCCTTGATGCCCCAAAAGAGCCAACGTTCGTTGCTGAAGCACTTTAAATATGTCGAGGTTAAAATTCCTCCCCTTGGCGTGCCGTGGAAGTTAGGAGAAGGAGGTGTCAGCTCCTCAGATGTCGTCCTTGTAACTTGACCGGGGTGCAAAATTACGAGGTAGATCATAAATAGACCTCATGTTGCTTCTCATTCTGACGTTAATAAATAATCTAATCTAATCAACTAGTTATTGGATGTCCGCAGAAAATAAAATAATAGCTCATCGCTATGAATGCGATGTTTGTTCTAATACAATTTTGAATAAACAAATGATAAATATCAAAAGAAACATTCTCGCCAACTCAAAATCTGATCTGGATTTAATATTGTTTTTATTAGAATCCAAGTATGCAATCTTTAGTCACATTCATGACAGTCTGGGCTGCTTCTTTATATTCCAAAAGAAAGTGATGGTCTCTGTGCCCCACAAAGATCACGGGAATGTGTCATGGGAGGATGAAGGGGAGCACGCGTGAAAGAGCGTGCCACGCCTGTACCGGGGCGCGTGAGAATCCAGCCCGCCCACTACAAACGCTGCCTGTCAAAAGACGCCCCCTCGCCCTCAAGTGCGAAAGGATAATAATTGTCCGTTAATAATCGATGATGTCCTTTAAAGGTAGTGTTTTTTCCCGTTCCTCTCTCCCAACCCCGTGTCAAATGAGGGGCTATTGAGGGAACCGTCACTAATTTGGGGCTTCAGGAGTGAAAACCAAAGTGCCGCTCTTTCCTGAAAGAAGAAAGATTAAATAGGTTTTCATGAACTGTGGTGGGAAAAGGTTGGGGCCACGCTCCACATGCTTTCTCACGTTTGCTTTTTTTTTTCTTTTGCTCGATATTGATAACATTTTTATATATGTCTTTTTTGGACACGTGTGTCAAAGTCTTGTGTATTCATAGGGTGTATGAATTCATTAAGCCTTTTTGATAATAAATGTGTAATATTTTCAATATATGTTTTTAGTATGTTTTATAAAAGACGGTTTAGCTGTAAGAATAATTTTACCTCACAATGGATACATCGACTTCAGAATTTTTATTTCGTAACGAATTGTAATTTTTATGATAGTACAATTTTATGTTTTTTTTTCCCTTTATCAAGCAAATGAAAAATACTTTAAGAGAATTTTAACAATTAATTTAATTATATTTCTTAGGAAAAATAAAAAAAAAAGTCTGCTAAAATGATATTTTAAAGCAAAGAAAGGTTTACAACATGAAGGATTGAAGCTATATACTTTTATGATGTTGGTTTTCATGAAATTTAATAGTAACTTAATGTTAGAGAACTCTAGAATTTATCTCTATTAAGATATAAAACAACAAAGATTGAACTATCGTTTAATAAATTATTTTTAAGATTAAATGAATTTTTAGTCATATATGGCTCTCGATGGAATTGACGGAATCGATTACTTCTTTTTCCAAATCCTATCTAAAATAAACTCTGTTGTATACTTCTAAAAATTTCTAAAAGCTGTTGAAAGCTTGATTTTATACAGGAAAATTCTACAAAACAGTCATTTATGCTAAAATTCACTTACTGAAGAAACTGAATCTCAATGGAAAGTAGATATCTGGAATTTTTTTTTTTTTTTTTTTTTTTTTTACGGAGAATTAAAAACTTTTAAAAATTGCATTTTCTTAAATTTTTTTCAGAAAATTACAACAAATGTCCACATTAATCCGAAGGAAACAAATTTTTCATCAATGGAATTTGAATTTCTTGGAATATCAAACAATCTTTTTGATATTAAGAATCATTTAATTTAAAAATCTTCTTAAAACGAGATTCTCGTTATAACTCGCACGCGCTTCCTATTCTGTCTTAAATAATTCATTAAAGTGATAAATGATGTACCTAAAATCTATTTTAGTAAAACTAATCTATTTTAGTATGCTAAGTAAAATTTAAAAATTTGAATGTAATATTCGTCATTTCCGAGTGGAAGGAGATTTATCAATAAAATAATTATATCAAACCCAAATTTTTACATAACCTAAGAAATAATTTGTTAAATAAAATTTTCATTTGCAATGCATTTTTTATGACAAATATAGAGTTTTAGTACTTCTATTTGATTAAAATACGATACACGAATGTGTATTAAAACTTACCACTAAGTTAATTTCTGTTATTTAACAAAAGTAATGAATCTAATCAATGTATCATGATATATCAATACACACGCAAACATTTTTCTCAACAAATCAGTCGGTAAAACGTCACAATTTTTTAAAACTCTGTAAGACTTAAAATTTTGAGATTTCAGAATATCAAAATTATCTTTTCCTTTGAATGTCAACGTTCTTTAAATTTGTACCGTGTCTCTAATCAAAATGATTCCATATTAGAAACAGCGTAACTATTATGTATCAGTATGTTACATGATAAAATTTTAAATTTATCATTTTCTTTATTAGTTAGTAATTAATCTCACCATATTATTATTTTTGAGCTGCTCGTGATCCTTAATAACGAATAACATCTCAAAACCTTAAGACAATCAATTATCTGAAAGAACTTTCTTAAAATAAGAAAATAGATATAACATCTTAGTATAATCTTTCATTGGCCTTCATTAAATGTACACAAATGAAAAGAAATGTTAATTAATAAAACTCGATGGCTTATAAGATTTACGCATTAATTATAAAAGTTGATAGAAATAATAATCATTTCATTTAATGACAGAAATTATATCTTAAATACTGAATCCTACATCACCAACTTTTAATTAAATTAAATAAGTTTGAAATTCTTATTTATCCCATTAATAATTCGTTGCTTCGTTAACACTAATTTACTGGAATTGTTTAAAATCTCTTCATTTCTGTTTTCCTATTGCGTGAAGGTTACATATGAACCCCATCAAAATACCTACGTACACATTAATTAAGAATTCGTATAAATTTTGTAAAATTAGAGTTTATTTGGAATAGATTTACCCAATAAAAAGGCGCAATTGCACTTTTAGAACTTTTATATGCAGAACATCTATTCTTATATAAATCGCATATTAAAACGATTGTCGGAGAATTTTTTGTTACTTTTAATTTAATGGGAGTTTCTACTCGTATATATAAATATCTTTTGGTTAAAAGTGTTTTCCTGAGAAAGTCTAACGGGTATTCATTTTGAAATTTGGGATTTATAAAATGGCAATCATATCAAAAGCATTCGAATGAATATTAAATATTTGCAGAGAAATCGTATTCTGTCACGGTAAGTTAGGTAACCTTGAAACACTTTTAAAAATTTCGAAGTTATTCATAAAACTAAAAAGGAGATACTCTCAAAACTGCGTTGAAATAAACATTATTATTTTTAATGATCGTTTCTTTTACCTCAAAATTACTTATCTCACTTCCACATCACTTACATCACATAAAAATTAAAAAAAATAAAACCCAAAGAATAGTTAATGAAAAATAAATTGTACATAGTTCGATTCAACTTAATTTTGATTGAACTCGAATTAAAAAAATAAATTCCATTATTTCAATTTTTGTATTAATTTTTCTAGACATCCACACACAAAATATCTTCTTTTAATTTCAAAATTCTTAAATTAAATATCACTTTTAAATTAATGTTTCAGAATAGTATTTTGAGTTTGATGTTAAAACAGATTTTTTTTAAGTGTTGTTGTCGTGTGTCCAAAGATATATGTTTTATGTGTGAATATACTTTAGATAGTCTCAACGGACTGAATGACACCAGTTTCCAAATCAGATACCTTTAGGCTGAAGACAAATTCCTGAAAGGAAAAATAAATGTGTTGGGTGATTGCAAGTTTAAAAAAGTTTGGTTAATGTGTTACAAATATGATGTAGTATCAATAAAGTATCCGAGAAGATTCTACAATTGATATGCTCCTGTGTTATCAGAGTAAATTTTTATGTCCGTGTTGTGTGGTTTATTGTGAGTCTTGCTATTAGAGATGTCTTATGATTCTGTTGCAGTTAAGGTCCGTAATTAAGGGTTTCTTCGGAGATTGGATGTCAGCACTTAGCCAGATTTGTATCAGTCAATGTGATTATAGAAGTCTGGTTCATATTTCGCTCTTCCTTTGCAAGCATGTCTGCCGTTAATGCCGTCTATGTCGATGTGTACAATATGCCAGGATCTGATGAAGGTAACGGGAGTTTCCTTTCTTGTGGAATTGGTTAAGTAGATCACATATGGTGGGAGGGATGTTAATTACACTATTTTTGTTGCTTCTAGAGGAGATGTAAAGACCAAGAAAATAACTTTACCATCAGTTGAGTCCATGACATTTTTTAAATTTAGATGTGAATAAAAATTAAAATAAAATTATTTCCTGTTTCATCAGTTTATCAACTTTTCCCAAACTCTATAGATGGTAAATTAAATCAGGGGTTAATAAACGAAATGAAAGAATTCCACAAATATAAGAAGAAAACGATGACTAAGAATTTTAATAATAGCAGTTATATTGCAATATTGCATTAAAGCATACTTTTTCTGTCAAAAAATATTAAAAAAAAACGAATCAAATCCTGTCAGAACATTCAAATTATTTTTACCTATTTTCTTGTGCTTGAATTAGAATTTTTTAAAAGTCTTTTAAAAAAATGAAAATTTCTTTATATAAGAACATAGAATTTTATTACATGTATAATTTTTATAAAATAAAAAAATTATAAGTTTCTTAATCAAGCACAATTTTCGTATAGAATCTATTGTATCATCTTAATTGATTTTCAAGAGGCTGGAACAATATTTTGTTTTTCAGTCAAGCAATGAATTTTTTACTCGATTTTGCCTTCCTTTCCTATTTTTTCTACGAATCACAATTTCTGGGACGTATTTATTAAGTAAAAATAAAATTAAATGTAAATATTTTCAAAGTAATTAACATATTAATTTGGCTGAACTGAAAAAACAAACGGTAAAGATTAAAATGCGACACACACCATAGTTCTTATGAGAAAAGAACAATGTTTTTAGTACATTTCCAAGGTCAATAAAATCTATCTCCAGTAAAGAGATAGACTTATTTTTTTTTTAAGAAACTATATTATAAATTATTTAATTCCGGTAAAAGCTTTTATCTTCTAAAAGTGAGTAAAGATTTATTTCTTCATGAATATCTGAATCTTATCAACTATAAAAATACAAGTACGAGGCCTTCAGACATTTTTTTTTTCTGAATGAGGATTAATATACTAGAATTTCCCAGACTAAATTTTTCGTGATTCAGTAAGAAATCCAGAAGTATTTACCGTCACTGTAAGACTTTTAAATACTATTTAAAACTTTTTTTTGCATCTGCTAATAGGTGTTATGGGTCAAGTGTCACAAAATTTTACTGCAAATGTGTTTTCCATTAACCTTATAGCACCTAGATTGTTTAGGCACTTTAAAATCATACCACATCTCCTTTCGTAGTTATTTCTTACTTCTAAAATAGAGAATAAAAAAAATCTGGCATCCAAAGAATTGAAATGGAAAAATCACGTTCCCCTACTAGGGCAATCTCTCTTGCATGATTGAATACTCCAGATCTTGACTTGAAGTAGAACTCTTCAAACCACCTCTCGATTGAGAATGCATCCTTCGTTCTCAAAGCGTGCTAACTGCCTTCTACTGAAAGAAAGTGAACGATACCAAGAGCCACATTTTGCAAAAGCAAGGGTCATTATTTCTTTCCAAAATGGGGAAAGAGGGGTTCGATTCCACTTTTGAATGGTGAAGAATATGCTGCAATGTAAAGAGAGAAAGAAGCACACACGTGATGAACACTATTTCGTCAAGGATACTTAAGTCAAATAGATTGTATCGAATAACCTTTTATATCGATTTTTCCCCTTCTTTATTCGCATCATTTTATTGCTTCTTCAGTAAGAGAAATTTTAGAATGGATTTCTTTAAAAAGGTTGGATGGTATCTATTTTTATGACTAACGATTTTTAGAGCATAAAGAATCAGGATTTGATTTTTTCCCTAGTTGTATGGTTTATTTATTTGTAATGTGAGGACCAGTTTGTGTCTAAAATTGTGTAAAAAGTATAACTACTTAGAGGAGATACTTTCAATCATTAAATAAGTAATACGAAATTCTTTTAATATTTCTTAGAGTTTTTGACAAAAAATTTACAGATGTGTGTATTAAGGAGGATTTTATTAGAAATTTTTTAAAATTTGATTCCTCTTGATTATTAAAACAATAATTTTTCAGTTCTTTTTTTTAAAAAACTTGAAGCACCCCCTTCATTATTCACCCCTACAGACATCGTAAAGAATATTTAAATAGTCAATAAGATAACAATTCGATTTGAAGAGGTGTCAGAAAAAGAAAGACGCGGTTTATTTTCTTATATTCTTCAATATCGTTCTCTCTCTATATCAAATAACTCCACACGCTCCTGAATCTTAGCATATAAATAAACAATAAAATTTCAGCTTACCAACTCACTCGCATCGAGCGAGACAATTCTCTAATACATTATGTTCGACTCCTAGTACCTAGTCATCTACAACCATTAACTCCATTTAATTTATAAACATCTATTGGTTTCTTGTTATTCTCTTTATTCTTTTCAAATCTATTTCAGTTACGTCTCACTATCTTTAATTCAATTCATTATACTTTTTTTTTTTATCTCCAACTAATTTTAGTAATCACGTTTCATTTGGTTGGAAAGAAGTTGAAATTTTATGCAATTCCAACGCCATAAATATTCCGCATTAATCCAATTTTACTTTCTTATTTTTGAGGTTGAAATAAAAAAAATTAAATTTTAACATGCCCTCTTAAATTTCATTTGTATAACCACTCTTTTAAAATTACCAAAATTGTCCTTTTCTTATAGTCTAAAGATATTATTGTCAGAACTAATGATACTTCAATGTTTCTTAATGCCTTACAAATTATTTAAAATTCAAAAGTTGTTGTGTGAATTAAGTTCTATAGAAGTATTATAAGTAGAATCGGCTCCTATTAACATGTGGCTCAGTAACACGCAAGTCTGCTTTACACGTGGTTTTACTTTGATTCTCTGGATAAGAAATCGCTTCTGGTATAACTACTAGACATTGTGAAGTCCTAATTTTTCTTTTTTTTCTTTCTTTTTCTGAAATTCAGTTTAATCTTTTGTTTCTGTGAGATGCCACGACTTCATGTTCAGAGCAGACAATATTTTCTCTCTCTCTCTCTCTCTGTATGTATATATATATATATATATATATATGCGTGTGTGTGTATGTGTGTCATTTCTCGGAAAGTGAAACGCTCCGATTAGGATTCTTTAAAAAACGTTTTAAGAGATCGAGGTCATTGAGTTTAATGTACGTTAGATCATTTTGCATTGGCAGACTTTCAAAAGTTATGAATATTTTTCCTGAAATAAGTGATTTAATAGGAATTAAAAATGATGTCGAGCGAGTGTAAACGTAAACAAAATGCTTATATGATGAAGGAAAATCTAATATTATCGAAAGTATTTTAAAAGATTCGAGACAGGTAGGAATTTCCAGAGAACTAAATTACACACACACACAACCTGAGTTTACACTACTTAGATGAGTAAAAGAAAATAAGCTTCGTCAGTTTGTTGATAAAGTTGAAAACCACTATAAAAGATTGATCAGAAAAAGGGCTAGAATACCTGAAAATACCAATCTTGACAAATGTCTGCTTGGATATTAAAAAGTAAGAAGGACGTTAGAATTTTAAAGTTGTTGAAGTTAATAGTATGTTATTATTTAACTTTATCACAAATTTACTTTTGAAGAAGTATAAAATATCCAAGTGTAGTCCTAAAACAAATAATCTTTCACAAGATTTGTAGCATTCTTTTCAGTTTATGGATCGCTAGTATCATTTTTATACAGAGGCCTTGGGCTTTGAGCACTTTTTTTTAGTTAGTCTGGTCGTTCGTAAATTATCTAAAGGCTTTATTACAGGAAACAACAGGTTTCATTTCAAGTACTTCTTTGATGAACGGAAACATTTTATTAACATCAACTTTGTAGTAAGCTGAAAAGTATTTTTTTTTATCTGCTTTAAAGTAGCGTCTCTGTCTTAAATCTGTCCGGTTGTTGTTGTTTTAAAGTCCCCTTCTCTCTCTCTCTCTCGTTTGTTCCAAAATATTAACCTTATAGTCAAGCATAGCCTTCTCTGTCTTACAAATAAAAAAATTTTTTCTATGACATGGAAACCATTCGATTAACTTTTTGAAGTGCTATAGGAAAATGGAAAGAAATCGCTGAATTTTCGAAGTATTCGGACAACATCTTGCACTATTGTTAAGAAGTTTCTCGAAGAAATTTTCTGCAATTCTTATGTGCGCACACTTGAATTTGATGAACGGTGTACACAGCATGTCTGCTTTTTCATTTCCTGGAAAAGATAATTCGGATTTTGTAATTTTGCAGGAAGATGACATTTGACTGAATGTACATATTTTAGCAGCAATTGGCGAACAGCAAGGATAGCGGCTGCTATCCTACCGGTAATTAATGGATGAATAAAGAAAAAAAAGGCATTTGAGTTCATGGCTAGAATAGAAAGACAATTTCCACTCCAAGTCTATTTATTCCTTTCGAATGGAGGAAAGACAAATTTACATACAGATGATGAACGCCATTGGATTTCGTGAGGAGCTGCGCACACATTTTGAGAAGATCAGCAGCACGGTGTAGGACCGAAGTCAAAGAGAAAGAATTTTAATTTGCTTCGAATTTATATGGAGGTATTTCATTAGATCATGTGGTGTTGGACTTTTGATGGAGACGAAAAGTTCTGGTAGGGGTTATCTCTACAATTCTGCGACCATAGGAAAAGCTGATTTATAAGATTTTACGAGCGCGTGATTGCATTAATTAAAAGCTGGATTGGTATGGTAACAGAAAATAAGCATTAACTCTTAGCTATAAATTAAAGCATAAGAAAAATTAGGAAAATAAATTGTTTTTAAGTGAAATCATTATAATTACATTATTTGTTTGTATTTATCAGGCTCAAAGATAAGAATGCTTTAGCATTCTACCATTTCGTATGTAATAAAATATAATTTAAGAACATAAGCTACTTTAACTTTAGATAACATAGTAGATAATATTAGAGTACAGTAGATTTACCTATAGATAAAATTCTCAACATCAAAGTCATTCTTGCAAATACTGTAAAAAAGCTCTTAGAATAATTTTGTGTTTCTCTTCACATTTTATTTCTTTGAGTATCATTTAAAGTAAAAGCAGAAGGTCAATGTAAGGCGAATTTTCTTCGTTAAAGGATAAATTTATTTTCAAAAGTAAACAGAATTTTGTGGGAAGGGAATTTGATTTATGTTAAGTAATTTTCCACATGTAAAGTAATTTGTGCAATAATTTTTTTTCCTGAAAAACTACTAATTAAGAAATAAACAGACAAAAAGACGCATGGAACTTTAGTTGAGACTTAAAAAACATAAGTAGAGCTAACTATCTCACAAAAACTTTTCAGAGAATAAACAAGATAACAATGTATTTTCAATCCCCCCCCCAAAAAAAAAAAAAACTTTTTTTCCCCTTAAAATTAACTTAGTTTTGGTAATCTTTGTGTACTGATCATCGTAAGTATTCATCTTTATTTTGATCTAAATGGTGGATTCATATTCTTATGAGTACCGATATTTAACAATATTCATTGAACAAAAATTCCCCTCCAGCAATGTATCTGCCCTACGGCAGGAAAGCAGAACTTTTTGCCACTTGAGTTTCCAAGTGGAGGGTTGCTGAGTATTTGCACACTAGATTGTTTCTCACGGTTCACCACCCCATTTCCCAAAGTAGGGTGCTGGAAATCTGATCCATACATACTCCATAGGGGTATGCATGGTTCAGATGCTATTGATTAAATGAATTCAAAATATTCTTTAATGTCACACACAATCAATTTTCAGTTGTTTTATTCATATAATCAATCTGCAATTCATTCATATTACCCTTAAAGAAATGTTTCATTAAACTTTATGTTAAAAGAAAAAAAATATGTAGAAGTTAATAATTTGTTTTTATTCTTTTCTCAATATATACAAAAAATAATGTGTTTTTCCCTTAAAAATCATTTGTGAAAGTAAAATTATTTTGCAAATTTTACGAGTTTCTCCAGAAATTTAAAAGCAACTTGTATTTATTTTAACTTTTTCTTCCGCATAACTTTACTGTATTAAATAAAAAATAAAATTGTGTGGTAAAAAAAACAATAGAAAACTAATTTCTTTGCTTTCTGACTAACAAATATAACCTTCACAAAAAAATCTATTTTTTCTCTGAAAAAAATAGAATATATTTTTTCAATGGCAAAAATCGAAAATTGTTGGAAAAATTTGACACGAAAATATGGCAAAGCGCCAATTTCGAACAGAATCGTTTCATTAAGTGAAAGGGTTTATTCATCGCGCAATAATCCAATTTTAATTGCAGTCTTTGTTTAGCCCTTTTTTAGAGCAATATTAAAATTAAAATTTTTATGCACACATTAAACTTCAATCATTGTTAATATTGTGAAGTGATCACTAAATATTTCCCATGTTTCATAATTTCATAAGTTTTTCAATAAATTCACTACGATCCTAGGATAGTTGTTTTGTCTAGAGCTTGTGGTGGGAATATTGGTGAGGGGGCGTCATCGCCAGAATACCAGAACCTATGCCTTACTTTCTTAATTTTACATTACGTTACATGAAGACTAATATTTATTTAATTTTAATGGACAACACTTCTCCTTTTGATGATATTCTTAAGAAATTATACTTCAAACATCGCCAGTTATGATATTAGTAAATTTGACTAATTGGCTACTGAAGCCATCAACTTTGATTAAAGTTGGTCTAAATCCAAGAACTAAACTAGAATATTGGCGACAGAACCCTTCATTAGGATTCTCAATCATATAACCAAGACGATACACAAGCTGGCACCTTCTGCTCCTTCTGACTTCAACCTTACCTCATGAAAGGACTTACAGGTATAATTAATCTTGATATGCTGATTATTTCTCAGCAAACTCTTTAGTAGAAAATTACTCACACCTGAAGATAAGTAAACTGTCATGGCCTTTATAAAGACAAATTTATTGGAAGAAAAAAAAATACATTTTTCATTAGCAAAAGACAATTTTAAATTTTGGATTGTTATCATGGTTGATTAGTTTATTGCACAAGTGATGTTAAATTAACAACAGAAATTATATAAAGAATATATATATATATATCTGTGTGTATGACAACGAGATAATAAAAAATACATTTTATAAACTCAAGCATTTTAAAATTATTTAAAACAAAAACAATTGAGAAAAAACAAGTAGTTAAAGAATTATTCAAAAATATAATCATTACAAACTATTTAAGAATCAAACAAATTTAAAACAGATAAAAGTAAAAGTAAAGCAAAAATTTAGAATAATGGAGATAATGTAATTAATACTGTTCCATACTTTAGAATGAAATAATGTGCAATTATACTGGCGTTATAATTCTAACCATTAAACTTAAATGCATTAGATTGTAAGAAAATTATAATAAGCCAAAATTCCAAAATTCAAACAC
Organism: Nephila pilipes; assembly: GCA_019974015.1. Classification (NCBI taxonomy): domain Eukaryota; kingdom Metazoa; phylum Arthropoda; class Arachnida; order Araneae; family Nephilidae; genus Nephila; species Nephila pilipes. Next base: position 30,413 of record BMAW01112230.1, read on the forward strand.
TGGGAAGAAAGAAATAAGGTAAAAACGAAGGAAACTTATTCAAATACACTTAAAAATACAAAAATACCTTTTAACAATCATCTAAAATATTTTAACACCAATTAATAATTTTAACTAAAAAGAGTTACATTAATTAAACCAATAGTTCTAGCACAAAGGTAAGCAAACTCAAACATAATGAAATATAAAATACTTACCAATGACACGTCATCATTGTTATGAAATATGGAAACAGTAACCAGGGCAAAAACACGAGCTTCGAGCAGAATGAATATATATATATATATATATATATATATATATATATATATATACTAGTATTAGGAATAGTTTAAATAAATTTAAAAAATTATAAAAACATAAAATAAAACTTAATAGAATTTCTTAAAATTACATTGAAAACTTACGTATTTTAGATTAAATATATCTTCTATATCAAGGCCCATACAACTTAAAAAATGCTTGTTAATTGGCCTGAGAAAAATTACCATTGTTGAGGGTCAGGTAGGTTTTCTGCTCCTTACAAATTAAGATTCCTGATGTGCCTACTAGCAAGTCCTCCAGTGGTGGATAGGACGCCTCTATTTTCCTTGATAGTAATGGCGTCGCTAGGAGTTTTTTATAGCATGAATGAATCGGAGAAATCTTTCATAATATGTTGTTTGACATTTTTTTTTTAAATTTTGAATAGATATCAACTTGATATCCTTCTTCGAAAAATGTTTTGCAATTTTAAAGCTAAAGTGTTTTATATGAAACCAAACTTATTCGAAGCAGATTTGATGCTGCTGCGAACGATGTTTGAGGCTATCAAGAATAGAAATAAAAATTTTAATATATACAAATACATGCATACTAAAACATACACATATATATAATACTGATAATTCGGTATTTTGGGAATATTGAATTTAAAATATTTTTACTTAAGTCCTGGCAGAGTCACGGCACAAAAAGGAAGTTTCTAAAGCGAAGAATAACGAATATATTTTATCTTCACGCAAGAGGGAGACTGTACAACGGGAAGGGTAGACGACATATCCCCACCTACTCTGATAATTAAGAATGAAGTGACAGAAAAGTTAAATTAAGGATTATACAGATCACAAGGTAATAGATGTAGAGATCTTTAGTTATTTTATTTGGAATCTGAGTAGCTTGTAGAGAATACCAGTATTAGTTCAGAAGGAGGGAAATGCTGATCTAAGCATTTTTTGAAGTCGCGTGTTCTCATAAATTAAAAAATTCAAAGGAATGAAATCATAAGATATTGGTAAACGCATTTGTACGATATTTAGAATACAGTATAAATTAAGAAATTAATTAAATTTAAGGAAAATCAATACAAATTTACATATATTTTTCAGAACAAAAAAAAAACTTTATATCGCTTTTGATTTGAGTTAAATACTTTTTTTTTTAATTTGATAGATTGATTCTTTCAATGGCGAATTATAACTGAAAAAGAAATTAAAATTTGTGAAACAAATTCATTGAAAATTTTACACTTCATTTGTTTCTAATTTTATTTCAAAAAAATAATGTGAACGACAAAAATATGCAACTTTTATATATAAAATGCTAAGCGATATAAATAGATGAATATCATATAATATATGATGAATCCATATAGCAAGGAATGTGCCGTGGTACGAAAAAGAACTGTAAAGAGTATATTACTTATATAATAAAAATATTTTACAATATATTTCATTTAACAATATATTTTATTTATATTTTATTTTTAAATAATAAACAATAATATTGCGCTGCTAGTCTCTTATTTTTGAAGACAACAGTTGTATTAGTCAATTAAGCGAAACTGTATAATATATTTAACGAAAAATAAGCATAAGATTTAGTGACATTTAATAAAAGGATTTCAAATTTAGTAACGTATGTAATAAAATGATTGCCAAAGGACGTTTAAAATAACAAAGTGGCGTATAGTAAATAAAAATACAATTTAATAAGAAATAGGAAAATTAGAATTTTTGAATCAACAATAATGTCTGCATAATTAAAAGTTCATAATTGTGATCTCATCATTCTAATGTTCAAAAATGAATAATATTTAAAAACGAAAAAATTCCATTTCTATTTTTTAATTGGGGAGGGAAGGATTTTAACTTAAGTAGCATCTTACTGTGGAATTTAAAGGCACAAACGTATCTGGCCTTTTTTACCTAATGTTATAACCTATACAATTTAAGGGAATCTCTGTTTCTAGAATTACAACTAATTCCAAATATATATATATATATATATATATATATATATATATATATATATATATATATCAAGAGAGAGAAAAATAATGAATTGAATTACTTATTAGTTAAACTACAGTTTTCAGCAATAAGCAGTTATTTTCAGAATTAGTGTTCTTATTTATATTTTAAGAGATTAAATAACGAGATAATATTCCCTTTTCGCTCAACTTCCTATAATTCGCTTGTAAGCCTTTAATGCAAATAAATATGTAAAAAGTAACAATTCCGATGTAACTGTAATGCACTTTTTTATTTTCTATTCTGATAAGACTTGCGTTATAGAAGAAGTAAAATTTATTTTGAAACTAGTGTAAAACATATTGTTCAAAATGCAGAAATTTGTTCTTTTCAGCAAATAAGTCCTGCCATGAATTTTAATAAGTAGTCTCTTATCTTCTTCGGCAAGCAGAGGACAGCACGCATTTAGCATTTAAATTAAATTGATGTCATGTAAGTGAAATAAATTTACTGATTAATTCAATGTATATAAATTTTACCAGATATTGAGATAATTTAAGATAACGAAATGCAAAATTAATTTGAAGGTAAATTTTTTTTTGATTCACAAGACATATGAAAAATTCATATGTATATTAGATAACGCTAGGCAACAGCATAAAGGAAACTTATTTTCAAAACCATGACAAAAACTGTGTTACTTCTGGCTAAAAAAAGTATGCCGTTGCACTGATGATTTAACTTCAGCTTCTAGCAACTGTTACGCTTTTGATTCTTCATCTATGTATATTAAATTTAATAACAATTAAATTGGTCCAGATATGTGCTATCAGACAGCAGAAACTAGGCTTAGATCTTAGATAATTTAATTTTTCACCTAATTGTTAACATGTCAAAAAGTTTTTTATAAGTATTCTTTGGGCATCACGGAATCCTTCCATTTTTATAACCAAGTTGAGATATTTTCTTCAACCAAAACTATGATCTGTATCGCAAGCGGCTATTGCTCCCGATCCATCGTTTATTTCTTGCAATTATTGTCAGACCCAAATGAACTGAAACGGGTCAAAATGGCGATGTCTAATTATGGAAGGCCTGCCGCTGCTTTCTGCGCCATTCTCACAGGTTGAAACGTACGGTTCATCATTTCTTGTTATATTTACACACAAAGTAAGTTGACCAGTGGAGCACATCCAACCCACTGGCAACGCTTGAAGATGTATATGCTCTTCTTTTTTGTTATCGAATTTCTCAACCACCAAAAAGGAAAGAAAATAAAGTCGGCTCTTCCCGCAAAAGCAATTCCAAACAGAACACTCAGCAGGGAGACGAAGATAATAAGGACTTTGGAAGATCTTTCCAATGTTTGTCTTTCCTGGCCATTGCAGTACTTGAGGTTGTTTGCCAACCATTCTTTTTTTTTTCTCTCCTTTTTCTGCCATTTTCTTTTGTGTGTGTTTTTTTCGGTGGAATGATTAAGATTGTTGAACTGTTCTCTTTCTTCTGCAGCCAATGCGGAGTCCATGCAGACGAATCGGAATCGGGACTCGGTGAGGCCGCAAGTGCACAAGCAGAGCTCGGACCACAAGCCAACGCGGGTTCGGACCGTCCTCAACGAGAAGCAGCTGCACACGTTGCGCACTTGCTATGCTGCCAACCCCCGACCAGACGCTCTCATGAAGGAACAGTTGGTAGAAATGACGGGACTCAGTCCGCGTGTGATCAGGGTGTGGTTTCAGAACAAGAGGTGCAAAGACAAAAAGAAAAACATCATGATGAAGCAATTGCAACAACAAGAGAAAGTAAGTATACATATTCCTTGATTACCCATATCATAAGGCAATAAGGTTGTCTTTGACTAATCTTGAAGAATAGGGTACAAATCGGAACAATTTTTTTACAACAAATTTACAACATTAATATTACATTTTGATATCATTATCCTGTACAGCGCAAGTAATTTTACTGTACTACAATGTGTATTAATCATTTCCCCCCTGTTTAAAAATGCTCCATATTTTTTTCTCGTAATGCTAAATAATTTTACCCGTTCAATAAAAACAATTATACATTTATGAAATAGTACTAAGTTTTAAGACAGTGTGTTAAATAGATACATGTGTTATATTAACCACCAAAGAGGTTATTGTTTTAGTTAACCACAAAACGTCGTAGCTGATCACTTTTCAAAATTTTATCGTAAAACTATTTACTTATATGTTTGGTGCCTGCTTTCACCAGTAATGAGCTTAATTTTGAAAATTGTGTCATAATAAATTTATCTAAATTTCATAATTGTATTGAAATAAAACATTTACAATATATGTTTGATGTCTGCTTTCACCAGTCATGAACTTAATTTTCAAAAATATGTCGTATTAAATTTGTCCTAAATTTTTTATTGGATTAAAATAAAACATACGAAATTATAAAGATTGAGTATTTCATTTACCTATCAAATGACATATTATCTTAAATCATATATGTAAGAAATAAAAAAAAATGACTGAAAATGAATAAAATTATTCAGTATTTTAAGACAGTTGTGAGGTAACCATTTTTTTATTTGTTTGTTTTTTTGCTTCAAGATCTTCAAACTACTTTCTAATTTGGTAATCTTTCTTGGAATGTTTTGGGATCAATTGAATTTAAAATTTATTTGCCTTTATTAGCCAACGAAGGGGCTTTTGTAATAGATCTTGTTACATAATACATTGAATTGGAACAAACTTTATTTATTGTGTTGCATTGAAAAGAGTCTCTTTGGTAACAAAATCTGTTTATTTGCAACGTATTGCACAGAAATTTTTTTTAGTACATTTTAGTTTTGGAACATTTCTCCCCATCACAATCACTGTTCCAAGTTTGGGACCTGCTCCTAGGCATGAAGAGAAGACAGCCGGAATGAAATGCTCAAATTTACTGACGATGTAAATTTCAATGTACTCTATTTGTTATTTTGGGTTCTCTAAGGCTATTTACGTGCAAAGCTGTTGTACGAATTAAAAGTTGCTGATCGATTGATAAGATTTATAAATTAAAGGAAAGTAACGCCTGGCTCAAAACAAAAATTCATCAGTTAAAATAAACGAAAGTATTTCCTGCTCATGCTTGTTACAATTGCATGTGATTATATTTATGCGGACAAACATCGATATAAGTCATTATAAATTCAAATTGCGCAATCAAATTAAAAAGTTTTTCCTTACATTAAGAAAGCAGCTGACTGTTATGATAAATAATTTAATCTAATTTTTTTTTGCATGTTATCAAAGTCTAGGGGAACCTGCATGATTTTATTTAATGAATATATATATATATATATATATATATATATATATATATATATATATA
>BMAW01112230.1:45879-58145 GCA_019974015.1 Nephila pilipes
TTCAATTTTGAATGCCTTAGAATCAGAAAAAACTTTATTTGAATTAATTTTTATTGATATAATGCGACAGGTGATATTATATTTTGTATTTTTTATTCTTTAATTGAATTTTATTTTAAATTTTCTAGTTTTAAATCAATTCTAAACATCAAGAAAACAGTAACTTTGATTTAGAACTAATAAACATTTAAAGCTTATGTAAAGAAGCATACCGCTGATAAAATTCACTATTGTTTCACAAGAGAAAGCGTAAGCTATTGTGATTATCTTTTGATTTTATTTAGAATTACAGATGAAAAGTACGTTAATTTTTAAGTGGTTGAAATAGATGTCTTCTCTTTAAAGATAGTAAGAGGTTTATAAGTTTAGTAATATATTTAAAATGAACACGTTTTAAAAAGACACGAACTTGAAAATATTGTGTTTGGTTTTTAATCCTATATTTACACACTCCAATGCATCTTAAGACATTCTATTACTTTTAAAAAAAACCTTAAATGTAAGTCAGTTTTTAGTCATAATTATAAGAAAATACGAGTACTGTCGTACTAGAAATACTATCGTACATAATGTATAAAGTTATATTTAGGGAGCTTTCATAATCAGCCATCAAAATTTTCTATGCCTTAAAACAATGAAAATTGACCAATGTCCTCAACTCATGTGCATTAAAAGATTTGCCTGTGCTCATCCCTGCAACAGTCCGTCTGATTCTTCCGGGGCGCATGGCTGTGGCTGTCCATCATACCAGGGCGTGACACTGTATTGCGTAAGTGCACCACCAGCTGCCTAGAGTACCTAGGCCCCTAGGGGCGCATTAGATCCACATTACTCATCAGCATAACGGGGGTTTATTACTTTATTAATTTTTGAACACGCATGAGAAGGGGTGTGTTTTGACTCTGGGATAACGGGGATTGACACCTGCACGTCACGCAGAATAGCTTTGGAGCATGCACGGTTTGGAAACAAGTACCCTAAAATTGCAGATGGAGAGTATCTACAGGTATGAAGTTTTTGAAAGGGGAAAAAGTCTATGTAAAGATGATAATCAGTATAAACTAATCTATAGTAGCATGTAATCTAGTGCAATATTCCCTTGGTTATTTGTCACTTCATCTTTCCGGCCCTGCCAGTAATTTAGCGTGTTTACACAAGCTGACAAATCATAAGAAATATTTCATGCTTTTGACTTCAGTGGAATAATGAAGGCTATCAATAAAAAGTAGCACAATTTTTTGTAGTTTAAGTTATTTCGCCTGTTTGACACTTTTATTGCTTGTATTGCATTGATTTTTATGCAATAACACACAACTTTTGCTGTTTAAGTGTGTTATTTTTAGCGATTGTTCAATAATCCGGCATTTCCGATTATCCAACAGTGCTCAGGTCCTATATCTGCCGGATTATCAAGAGTGTACTGCAGTTAAATATGCTTTCTAATTTTAAATTTCGATTGGTTTCACAATATATATCTATGTTTAAGACTTTATTATTATTTTATTATTCTGATTACAGTGATATTAACAATGTTTAAGATCTATTGTTTCATTGCGAAGAACAATTTCTTTGTATTTCGAATAGTGCAAGGAATATAGATGAAGGAAGTAAAAGCCAAATTTTACTTCTTTGCAAAAAAAAAAAAAAAAAGAAGAAGAAAAAAAAAAAAAAAAATTCAATTTAAAAATCTGCGTATAAAGAAGAATTAATCAAGTTTTTAATAATGCCTTACAATATTTATACCAAGGAAAATGTTCACACACATTTTCAATATACATTTATTTGATAAACTTGTTACAGTTGATGAAAACTGATTACTTTGCTCTATTTTTATATCATTTGATTTTCAATGAAATCAGTGCTTTAAGGTTCATTTTGAATGTAAATCTATATCATGAAGAACGTTTCCTATAACTGAAAAAAAAGAGCCGATTGCACAAATCAACGGATATTTGTAAGTATTTTAAATCAGAGGAAAATATTTCGTCTTTTATAAGACATTTTTATTGAAGAGTTAAATTTTTTAAGAATTTCAAATAAATACAATTGATTTTAAGGTTTAGCGATAATATGGTGAGATTAAATTTATTGAATTGAATTTTTTTTGCTTTATAATAACATAAAAATTGTATTTTAAGCCATTTTGGAGATATTTAAATACTTTTAATTTTCCTATAAAGAATTTAAATTGGAAGCTTATGGCTGTCAAACTTTAAAGTCATTTATAGTTTATGCGAACTATATATGTTTCTAAAAGCACTAATAATAAACTTAAATTTGTATTTTATATAATATTACTAAAATAAAAAAGTAAATAAATTTGAACATTTAAACTTTACAACTTTATGTGTAGGAAGTGATATGATTTTAAAATTTATGTAAAATGAATTGTGAAATTTGAAAACAATAGTAAAATGTTAAAGGTAGTACAAATCTATTTAATTTCATTTCTAATTTATTTATTTTATGTATTCGCATTATTGATAACTCAGCTTAGCAGTTCTTAATTTCATATCGTAAGTTTTTTACAATTTTTCTTTGCCTGTAAATAAAATTACAAGATTTCGAATCATAACAAATACCTTCCGTATTACATTTTAACGTATTTCTTAAAATTTTCCAATTTTATTAATTTCTACCCTATAAATGTACCTTTTATAGGAAATGCAAAGCTCATAGAAGGTTTTTTTTCCAGCTATTAAAAGAATATTTTTCAAATTGTATGTCTCTTTACAGAATTCTTTTTTCCTAAAATAAGAAGGAACTCACAAACATTTTAATTAAACATGCATTGAAATGGCGGTTTTCTCTTTTTTTTTTCACTTCTCTTCTGTACCGTACAATAAAGAATGATTTTGTGTGAATATATTCCCAAGTATTCACATATGAATGCATATGCGAACGAAAAAGAGTAAAAATCCAATACCCATTGTTTCCCCACTTCCTGAAATTGGTCCAGAATGCAAGATGAAGAAGGAAAAGTTTTCCAAAATCCTTTTATATTTTTTTAACCGCCTCTCAATTCTCCTGACGACAGAAAACGAAGACAGAAAAAGAAGTTAAACTCTCTGTAATTCTATATCGAACAACTCCTCGAGCATATAACGTTAGAGTAAATAAACAAGCAGCAAAAAAATTCCACGGAAATTCATTGAGATGCCCACCTCGTGGTCTTTGAAAGCGTTTTCTTCGTCTGATTTAATGACGTAGAAGCGAAATCGAATTATTGATTTAGTGTTTTGTTCGAGATGCGACGAATCAAGATTTCCTTTTTTTTTTTTTTTTTTTTCGTTTTTATTTAGCTTAACTTTTATACGCGCACGTATGTATTTCTGTTTCCCCTTTTTTCTTTTTTCCAGTTTTTCTTTCTTTTTGTCGTTGTTATTGTTCCTTATTCTTCTATACGCGGGAACAGCATTTTCAGATGGGTTTGAATTCGGATCTTTGGTTATTGTGGATCGATATTTACACTCCCCCTCCTTTTTCTACCCCCCAATACTGGTGCCTGAAAACGTTGAAAAGTTTTATGGAAGAGTCGATTCTGCTGGACTCGTAAGGGGTGGAAAGCGTTCTCTCACTCAGTGGCGGCCTCACTTTAAACGAGTTAGAGGTGGTCGATTTAAAAAAAAATCTGTTGAAAGATCCGATTCTGAAATTGGCTTTGGTTGTGAAATACATTAAGGGATCGATTATTGGGTTTTTGTAGTGATTTCGCTGTTTAGTAGCTTGTATGACGCTTAAGTGATTTTTTAAGTATAAAAGGGGTACAAAATAAATCGCATTTTACTCAAACAGTGTCGGGTTTAGAAAAAGAAAAGATGTCCCCTTTATCCGTTTAAATGCTCAATGTATAATGCTTAGCTCGTGGATTAAGGAAGTATAAATTTAATTTTGTTTCATTTCACAAAAAAAGAAACATTTTTTTGCGTAGTTGTCGGATTAAATTTTCGGATAGATTTAATATCGCACTATTACTTATAACTAATAAAAATAATTACTTATTATAAATTTATTACTTAATTGCATTCAGATTTATCCATGTGTAAACAATAATAATGAACTAAAAATAATTAAAAAAATTTTAAGTTTACTGCATTAAAATATAAAAGAATATTAATTAATTGAATTTTGATTTTTGGAGAAATACTCTCCATAAAAAATTTAAGTTACTGGAGAAGTCTCGATGAAATGTAATAAAGCAATTTGCATTCAGATTAGATTTTTTTATATACTTCTAGTTCGCTTTAAATTATATATAATATATTATTTTTATGATCATCTATTTATATGTGGTTACATATATTATCAACAATTCTATTTATTCCCAAGTGCTAACTAGGCAAGATATTTTAAAGTAAGAAAAAAAAAATTTAAATATTTGTTTTGCAAAAGATTTAGATATCCCAGAAGTATGAAGAACTTTTAGTTTTATAATACGCTAAATAAATGTTATATAATTCCAAATAATAAAAATCCAAAAACTTTTAAACAGAGCATATGAATCCTTCTGACATACATGGTAGAAATTCAGGGGATTTATGAATTGGGAAAAGAAAAAATCAATTTACTGCGTTTAGAATAAGAGACTATCTTGCTTTTCTTTACTTTTCAATGTTTGCAATAAATTACCATTACTTAGTTTATACATAATTTTCAAGAATATCGTATTACAAAGATGTATGCCTATAATAAAGATAAATAATATATCAGTTTTTGTTCTGATATCTTTAGAAAATGAAATTATTCTTGAAATTCCTTGTATATTTAAATATATCTATACGCTGCTCTCATTTTTTTTTTTTTTTTGAAAAAAGACATTCCCTATTATTTACATATTACTATCTGAAACACCCAATGATACACGTGAGTTGATTTTATTTTTTGTAAGACATTTCTTTATGATTAAAGCATAAGTTCTAGAAGCTTAAGTTTTGGTAAAATCTTATCCATTTTTTTTTCAAAATAATCTGAGAAATTTCTTTACCAATTTTTTGTTAAGGTAATGAACAGAAATGGCCACAAGCATACCAAGAAGGAATCCTACATTATTAAGATATGTGTGTGTGGCTCAAAATTCTCTATACAGTCCTATCAACTTCACAATTGTTTTGAATTTCTGAATAATTTGGCTGTAATTTTGATCATGTCGTGAATTATCGGTTATATATAATTTTAGGTAATACATCGTTCAATGGGTAACCTCTAATTTTGCCTAGAACTTTGCAACAAATTTTCACTTTTATTTATTTATTTATTTTGAAAATTATGTTTAGCACTGGTTGAAAGGAAGTATAATAGGAGACACAATCTCATGAGCACTAAAACATTAAACATTTATATGATTTGTGATGCTATTGTTTTTAATGTAACTGGTTACCTTCGTAATTTTATTATATTTATAATTAAAAATTATACACATTCAAAAAAGGAGCTATTGAGAAATATATATCTTCCGAACGAAAGTTAAATGTATTAGTGGGACACTAGGCTTGAAAGGACTTCATAGAGTAAAAAGGATTCATAGGGAAAAAAGTTATGAACAGTATAATAAATAGATAAATCATATCAATAAAAAGTTCATTCATTTTTCGATTTTTTTTTTCTTCCTAAATGAAGTGTAACTCAACAAGAAGTTAAAGCCACTAATTTAATTATTTTATCTTATTAAAATCTTAGGCCTTAGTAGAACACTAAGCTATATAGGGCTTCATAAAAAAACAGATTAAGAGAAGGTTTTTTTCATATATGAAAAAGGGTTCACATATGAAAAAATTAGAGCCAGTGTAATAAACAGATAAAATATATCAGTAAAAAGTTTATCCATTTTTAGATTTTTTTTTTTTTTTTTTTTTTTTTTTTCGTTTTAAAATCGTAATAAATCTAGATAAGTAATTCTAACTGAAAAATCTTTCTCACTCGCATTTTAAACATTACAAGAAAACGTAACCTATTACAAAACGTAGTTTTTCACTCCCAAATAAATATAATTATTCCAAACGAAAAACCTTCATATATTTGTCAGAAAACATGAGAAGGACATTTATATACTTCTTTGGAAAAAAAATATATTTAAAAATGGTAAGCCAACTCTTCACTTTACACGCTGTCAGTAGATAGAAACAGGAACGACAGTCTCATAATGTTTAAAAAGAGGAAGTAAAATTCACGAAATCGCGGTCCGTATCGTGTTTAACTCGGAAAAACCATGGCAGTTCTTTTCGGTTTCGAAACTAACAGATGGCTTCCCGCTTCGCTAGATGTTATCGAGGTTTATCGGCGAGGCATCTTTTACCAGCCCTGAGTTTACTACAGATAGCTTTTGCGCCTCGCTCCTGTGATTAAGCTCTACAGCATAGAGGGTGGTTTAGGTACGATATGCTTCAATGAACTGAGCTGTTGAATTATTTTTGTGGTTATATATGAATGCGCGTACAAAGTTGCAGCTGCGAAAAATATAGATTAGCTTTTAATCGTACCGAAAGATGTTTCTTTTTTTTATTATTATTTCTTTTTGATTAAAACTCGTTGATTCTATTGAAACAAAACTCGATTTAGTTACTGAGTTTGCATATATTTTTAAATCAATGTCATAAAATTGAATGTATCACGTAGAACATTAATTATCAACCGAATTAATACACGATGGGAAAGCTTAGACTGATGGAATTATAACATTCCACTAGACATGATAATATCTGTTCGTTTCGAATTTTATTTCATTACAGATGCACCAAGTGTTGATGACAGAGCTGGTTATTTGAAATCAAAGTTAGATAAGAAGAGTAACACAATGAATGCAAATTCTTTTCTTCTAATTAACTTGTTTCATATGCAATAATTTCCTTATTTCTACACTTCGATTCTCAATGGAATTGAGATATGAACCCTTTACCTTCCAATCCCGATGCTTGCTATCTTTGATTACGCTATTATTGCTCTACTGCATGATGCTTTTTGGATAAAGTGGAAATTTCTTAGAAGGCCAGAAATGAGTTTTTTTAGCAGGAAAATCTTCTTTCGTTACACTGTTCAATGGGCCCGAAGTTCATATGATGTGCTATTATTTTACTCCCTATTATTGTATAAAAAACAAAGCTTATTGTAGAAGAAGTAGAGATCCTATTTATATTTAGTTGACAAAAAAAATAAGGCTTTAATTGCCACTAATTTTATGTGAGCATATATATATGGGAGGGTGAGTGTATGGGAGTATGTGTTTTTTGTTGAAAATTATTAAAAGGAATTATGACAAGGAAATAATATTTAGTCCGGTTGTAATTTGTTTTTGATAACCGAAAGCATTCATCATCAATGAAGGAGAGTAGTTATTAGATAAGATTCCTTAGGAATAAAAATGTCAGAAACAAAATAATGAAAATTAGTATTTTTAATTATTGTCAAGAAATCATTATAATGGCAAATACAATACGATATAAATTAAAAGGTAGAAGGAAAATTATTCCGGTATGTGAAACTTTCGCGTAGAAATCTATAGAACAACATTTATTAAAATCAGGCATTATTCCAATTTCATTCATTAATATGGTAGTCCAGAGATATTGAATAATGCATGAAAGGTAAGTAACAAGAAATAATCTTTCGCTTGATTAATCATTTTTAATTCAAAACTTGGTTAGCGGAAGGAAATGTTTTAAAGTCATTACTTATGTAAAATAGCATTTTCTTAATCATCTTAGTTATTATTTTTAGCGAGACTATATATCAAATTGCTGCAAGTATTTTTCGATAAAGAACACATTAACTTTAAGAAATTTTAATAAAATTAAAAGAGTTCTTACATCATGTCGCACGTTGTTCAAATAAAAAATTAAAGCTGAATAAAAAAAGAAGGGTGATATAATATGACATTCTAAGAAGTAATTACACACACACACACACACACACATATATATATATATATATATAGCTAACGAATAGGAAACATCTATGTTTTCATTCGAAATTAAAAATCCTTTAAGAAAATATATATGAAAACAATTAAAACCGTGAAGCAATAGCGCGGGAATAAATTGACTTTAAAGAAAAATATAATTGAAATAAGTATTATTTTGCTTAAAATAAAACAAAACGAATAACTCTAAAGGAACTGCATTACTCCTGGGGAAATGTTGGAAACACGAAAATACTGTTATCGAGCTTTTCAGGTGGTAAACACTCTCCCACTCCTTCACTATTATCTAATTTAACCGATTGATATATTTCAGGTCAATACTGTCTAACCGAATTTCGGTGAAATTCTGAATAAACTGAAATATTTATTAAACGGTAGCAAGAGATGTCATCATGTTTAAAGCAGTGAGAAGAAATCTTATTAGGTGAAATCGCAATGCCACTCAAGCAGATGTAACTATGCTGACAGGTAAAAATTCAATTTTTGGGCTGCACAAACATCGCAGGCAACAATAACATTTGAGCGAGGAAAACTGATCTGAGTCTTACGAAATGAGATTGAAGATAAATAACATTTTAATCTGTCTGTCACTACCTCTTCATCGGTTTTGAAATTTAAAAAGTACTTTAGGAAAGACTTTTTGTAAGTGATATGCGATTATACATTTTGTTTTTTTTGCGAAAAAAGATATCGCAAGAGAAATAGCGATGTTTAAATCGCACCTAATGTATTTTGTGATTGGCTGTGAAAGCGTTTCAATTTAAAGGAACAAGAAAATAATATATTGAAAATTTACCACACATTATTTAATTATTTATTATAACAAATAATTAATAAGTAACAAATTAATCTTAAGTAATGTAGAAATGACAATCCTGTTTAAAGTTATTTATTTCCAATGAAGTCCAATGAACACGTAACTGAATCAAACAATTGATATTAGAAAGTATAGAACCACATAATTTTATTTATTTATTTTACTGGACTTTGTTTTGGCGATTTATTCTTTCAAAAATTGACGTTTGAAACAAGAAATATTTTTTTTCCCCCGAAGTCTAGGTTCATTCTGAAATCTTTCAATTTTGTTTTGATCAAAATTGTGCATTGACTATTTCTCCTTTTAAATATAATATATTTATAAATTATATAAATTTTGTTGTATTAATAATACATATTAAAAAATTTTAAGCTTTCTTTGTGTGCAGTATTTTAAAACATTATATTATTCAGTGAAATATCATCATTCGAAAATTCTTACTCAAAGTTTGAAGCTATTTAGAAAATTTATCGTAATCGAAATAAGCAAAAAGCAAGAAGGCTTAAATCAAATTAGAATGTATGAAGAAAATGCATATTTTGCAGTCTAACTAAGAAAATCACTGCTAATACCAGGGTTACTAAATTTGGAATCTATAAAACCTTATTCCGTATAAAGATTCGTGCAACCATTTTAGAAATTCTTTTAGCTTAAATAAGTGAAGAAAAAGTCATTATTTTTATTTTTATCTGAAACTAATTATGTATTGTATTACTTTCTTTTTCATTTGTACGTTATAAATTACAACTGAAGTACTCATATCAACATCATCACTAAAAATATATCATATTATTGTTTTATTTAAGTTATAAAATACTAACCATCAAACTGATATGATGTACGAGTATACTTTTAGAACGGGAACGCATTAATTACGCATGTAATTAACGCATTAATTTAATTACGCATGTAAAAAAAAAACATTGAAAAAAGAATCCTAAACCATTCACGCCCACTGTATTCTTGTAATATGCCTTACTTAAGTCACCTATTAGACTAGAGCCGAAGCTAAGACACTTTAAATTACATTTATATTGCTTCTATACCTCTCTCCAACCCCATCCATGAAGTAATAGACTTCATATATGTTGTACAGCGTCAAATTTCATGGTATGTTTTACAAGAAGACAAATTAAATTGGCAAAATATCTGTAGCAGTTTTCTTTGCACAAGGTGCAAATATAGAAATCAGTTTGTTTGTGTACATTCACGTAAACAAATTCATAATTTAAAATGTGAGTCAAAAGTTGTTTCAGAAGATTTATAAACTTAATCAATAATTGTTTTGGTAAAGTTGGCGCTTGATTATTCATTCGCTTCAAACATCAACTGTTATATCAAAACATTGTTTTTTTAATATATTAAAATGGTAATGAATATACTCTAACCACATATTCTTATTTTTTGAAGTAAATTTAATTTTGGGCATTAATAAGATAAATAGAGGTACTTGTGAAGAGATCCTTGTCCTCTTCTCATTAACCAAAGAGTTCCATAAAATTAAGACGATGAAGAATATATATACTTTGTACGAATGGGTGTTTTCGCATATTCACAACTTTTAAATATCTCTACTCCAACAAATAATAAATACTGTATAATAGAACTTTTAGTTTTGTTGAATTTCAAATTTCTAGATAGCATTTTTAGTACGTACTGTTAGGTAGAAATTATTTTTTCCCCTCGTAATGCATTTGTTTCTATGAAACTATTAATGTAAATATATTACGTTGATTTAATTTCTGTAATTATCTTCCATTATCTCTTTTTTTTTTTCTTTTTTTACTGAAATTGTTCACTTCATCCGCTTATGATATTGTTACCATTATATTTAATTATACTATTAAAGGATTCTATGGCATTTAATATATAAAATCATTTTCTTAGTACTCCAGGATATTAAAAAAGGACACAACTTTGCTATTTTTTATAATATTGTATAAAAATTTAAATTCTCTTCGAAATCAGATGCATACATTATCATTCAACTAATTTAAATAAAAAATTTAGCTCAGATTCTTAGTGCATCATTTCATTATCAATTGAAGTATAGATAACTCTATTATTTTGGAAACTACATCCGTCAATTTATAATTTTAGAATTTACTTTATCTCAATAAGCAAAATCGCTACTTTAAATATTTGAAATTAGAAATAGGAATTTTTCTTACAAAATTTAAGCCTGGACATATTCTTTTTAGAAAATAATCCGCTTAATTTTTCAAAAATAACATTTCATTGCATTTTCTCAAAATATAAAGCTACCTTCGCTTAATATTCGAGAAGTAAATCAAAAACTGGTACTATTTTACTATTTCCTTTTCTTTTTTGTAAATGAAAAACATTACAAGACCAAATACAAACTTGTAGAATTATAACACTTATATCCATTTGTAATAGTTCCTTGGAAATATACAAGCATTACGCAGATTTTAGCTCTAATATATTAAGTGGAAAATAAATCTCCTATTACGAGGTAAAATATGAAATATGAAGAAAAAAAATTAACTAAAAATATAAAGATAATCGAGAACATTACGGCAATGCAAGGTGTCCTTTGTTCGCTTGTAAAGTGAAAATATAATACAAGTATAAATCTATTTTTCTATTTCAAATTTGGGTTCTATGTTTTAACATCAGGCACAGAATATAACAACAGCAGAACATTGAAAACTTCGCTTTTTATTCTTTTCTTAACTGCACTTTTTAATCATTGACAATGGGAATTAAGTAATCAATGCCCGTATCACGATCACTTTGAAGAATAATATCCAAATTAATTTAAATTTAAAAGAGAAACGTCGTTGTAAGCTTCACCGAACGACTACACCTCTTTCCTCCCAAGTGTTTCGTCAACGGACATTGAATTTTCATTCTCACTTTTTAAATCAGGACAGAGATAGCTAAAATCTGTCGGTGGTTTTGTGGCATTTAATGTCGAGAGAGATTAAAATAAAACTTCCCATTAAATATCGATTAATAATGCATAAGTTAAATGTCTGCCGACGTAATCTGTCATGCAGTCGAAACATCTGCTCAGGAGCAAACTGGGAAATATTCTCTTTTCTGTTGTAATTGTTTCCCAATGGGGGTTACTTAAGAAAGTACGTATAATTTGACGTGGCGGCAGGAAAGCGAGAATTACAGGAAAGCTTGGTAATTCTCGTTGTTCTTTTTCCTTTCATAATTTGACTTAAATAACGCAGCAATTAACGATCCTGATCTGCCTATGTTGTGATTTTCTAATGGTAGGGGGCTTCCTTTTTGTTCTGTTTTAATTGCAAACAGATAGATAAAAGAAATAAAAAATTTATTTTACTTTCAAACTTCAGATTCACCAGAGTTTGACAGATTAAAAGTGTCATAATGTGATTTAGAAAATTGTGCGGAGTTGCGGCGCTTTTCTCACGCTTTAGCTTATGAGAAATTGGTTCGCTTAAAATATTAAAGAAGTTTTATTTCACAAATAGTGTTATAAGAGTTCTGCAAATATATATATATATATATATATATATATATATATATATATATATATAT
>BMAW01112230.1:58155-102196 GCA_019974015.1 Nephila pilipes
TATATATATATATATATATATATATATATATATATATATATATATATGTGTGTGTGTGTGTGTGTGTGTGTGTATTTGTCTACTGATAAAGATGATGATGGTCTTTAGGATTATTGCTTAATATAAAGTAATTTACAGTTGTATGTAACTTTTGATAAACCATATTGAAACATATTTGAAGATTAGATATACCTATTTGTATCAAAGATAACTTTGTTCAGTAAATTCATGCATAAAATTGATTTAACAATCGTTATTCTTTGTTTAAAACAAAATTCTATTTCTTAACTGACTCCATTTGGATATCAGCTTTATTATCAATTTTCGTTTTGTATAACAATGATGGAAAATGGAGTTTCTGAGACATGTGTGCAGCTATTTATTAAATTATGTCCAGTTTCTATTGAAAATTTGAATCAGTTTCTTAAAAATTTATCCAGAATTTTTTTTCTGTGAATATTTTAAAATTGACTAAGCTGTTAATATTTTGTTTTATACAGATTTTATGTCGTTAACTCGCTATTTTCACTTTGGTTATAAATAAGTCCACACGGGTTTATACACTGTTAGACCTAACTGTTGACTTACGCAAATCCTTAGCGTTGAGCGTATATATATATATATATATATATATATATATATATATATATATCCCACCATCCAACTTATCCCCTTCTATTCCTTTTTCTTTTTTAACTTTCCTTTTCTTGGCATATTTTCACTTTTTAACTCCAAACCAAATTATTACCAACCAACTTTCATGAGCAATTTTATTATTTTCATTCCAATTTTCACTCTAGCCATAACCCCTTTTGATCTCTGAATTAACGAAATTTCGCGACTCCCCCGTTCTTCTCGGTTATAAAAATCGTCGCTGGTCATTGACCGCCCTTTCCCCCTTTGTATGTGAGATACACTACTCTGCACTTTTTTGATGTCGAACATCTGAAAATAGGTACGGACAAGACAATATATATATATATATATATATATATATATATATATATAAAGAGAGAAAGAGTGAGAGATTTATTCAGAGAATATTAATATATTAATCAAAAATTAAATTTGAACTCATGCATTTAATATTGTTAAAACTGTAATATGGCTCTTTATAATACTTGAAAAACAATAATGCGGCTCTCAAATGTGACCATCTCTTTTAGTTATGTAAGCCATGAACCACCAAAGTAATCGAAGGGCCTGGGTCTTGAGCTCATAGCCAGTGTTTCTTGTTTTGAGCTGTTGGTTCGGATTCTATTGCCACCTTAGTGTAGAGGTAATGATGTGCATTTAATCTGTCAAGATTCAATGTCTGCACGTTGAGAAAGTGCGACTTTAGAGAGGGAGGTGCCAGGGTCCTTAATAAACAAGCAAGCAATCAATGTATAAGCTATGTTACGCACTGTATACGTCTATTTCATAAATACGTATTCGTAAAATTACTTAACTCTTTTAAATAACTTCTCTTAGGTGCCATTCTTTCTGTTAGATTAATAAGAATTTATATACCTTTAATTCAAAAATTTTATTATAAAATTTTGTTTGCTAAAGTATTCTATTATATACCAATACTAACAGAAAATATGCAAAATAATGTTAAAAGAATACAGATGAATATTTCTTTGTAAACATATTAGGGAAATAGAAAACGTATCTTTAATTTAAAAGAAGAATGTTGTAAAGAAAGAATGGAAATAAGTTTATGAACTAAAGTGCATCTCACTTATTTCTACTATAAAGCCTTATAATACATAAAATTATAAAAATCAAATCTTCATCAATTTTAAAAAAGCGTAAATTTTTATAATACTGCTAATATAAATTATTATTTATAATAGAACATTACCAATAATATACAATAATTATTTTCTCCATCCAATAAAATATATATCTCTGACATTTTTTAGCTAATTAACATCTCTCGAAATAAAAGAATCATAGAAATTTGTTGTTAAGGCATAGTATTACTCATATTTATTAAGATATATTTTAGCCTTATTTTCTTTATTTAAAATTCTATTTTAATTCTATATAAAGGAAAAAAAATATTTAACTGAGAAAATCATCTTAAAATGAATGGTTTCTGAAAAAAAAGACAATTTACTCATTGATTTGAAGAATTATTTTAAAGGTGCTATAAAGTGCATGATATAGTAAAAATAATAAGATTCATATGCAAAAAAAAAAATTTAATTTAAAAAAAAAAATTAAAAACATGCTATATAATGATACAGAATTAAGCTTTTTACAATAAAATTTATTTAACGCGTTTCCAAATATTTATATTTCATCAGATTCAAAGAAATTTACTAAAAATCGAGTCTGGGAAGTAATCCTATTACCCGTCTCGTTTGTCATCTCATATGATACTCTAATCACAAATCTAAATTTCAACTTAAGTTCGGGCACAAATAAAGTAATTAAAATAGTTTATTTTGTTTCAAGATATATTTTACTGATTCTTTGATATGGGCAATGCTCTCAATCACGCTCACACACAGTTCCAGTCTCCTTACCACGAGCACTAACAACTCCTATAATATATAAAAGAATATGCTTACTGGAATACGATGCGAGTAAATCTTCCGAATAGCAATTCGACCAAGCAGCGTCGGATCCTAGTCTCAACAAATCAAGTAGATACACACACACAAAACACTACCAGTTAACGACAGATTATTGCCGTAGCCTTATATCACTCATCTTCCCTAAAATCCTCAAATGCAATTCCTTGTCATTTTTATACGACTTCATTATAGCTGTTCACTCCAATTCTAAAGTTTACTTAATTAATGTAACATTTTTTTTTATTTGTTTGGAAAGAAGTTGGAAACTTAAATATAAAGTTAGAAATAACTTTAAAGGGGAGTTTCGTGAATAGTCCTAAATTTTAAACCAATAAACATGTATTTGAAATTAGTTTGCTATTTCAGTATATTTTATTTGTATAAGTTATAAGCTTAAAATATTATGTTGTATGATATGAAAATATTTTCATTTAAATATTTTAAACATTAAAAGGATAAAAATTGACATTGTTTCTCGGTTTTCAGCATTTAATTGCCTGAAAAAAAAATTCCGTGTTCAAAATCCCATTATAAGTTGTATAAAGAAAATGCTGTATTTCACACACTTCGAGATAGCTAACATGCTTACGTGAAATATTTGTTGCATATTCAAGATACAGTGTTCATATGTGTAATTAGGTACAGTATCAATTGCATTATCTAAAAGTTATGATTTTCTCCTTAATAATCTTTAATTTAGATAACTTGGGTTACATAGTCTCATAAACTCGATTCTTCCCCAATCTAACGATAACATGTCGATACCAACGTTTAAAAGGCATTACATAGCAATTCATACTCCTCCCTCATAAACACGTACAGAGTTACGATGTGTATAACATAGACACTATCGCTAACCCAATTGCCGCACTGTTTATAGGAAGGATTGAGGCAATAAAACTAGCAAAAATGACAGATAACTTGAGAAGAGAGTGTTACTAAAGCACAGTGCTGCTGAAATACAATGAATAATTAAACATATACCGCCGGAAAGACGGAAGAAATGATGCATGTAAAATCATACCAGTCCTAACCACGCCAAACAGGTGGCCGGTACAAGTCCCGCCCATTTCGCCGCCCGTTACCCGCGCAGCCCCCGTCAGAGAGGGCGTACGGCGGACCGTCTAAATGTTTCCTGCGCGGCCGCTCGCCGCACAACAACGGCCGCGTGTCGCCGTAACCTATACGGAGGTTCGCCGAGGGGGAAACTCCGCGAGGAGTCGGCGGGTTTGCGGCACGTGACTCCCCCGTTGAGACTCTCATCTATACAGAGAGTGCCTTTGTTGTGATGAAGGTTCATTTACGGCTTTTGAAACCTGCACGCGCACAAGGCATTCGACATTTGAACATTTCGGTTATACCCACAACAAACGATACTGCATTCGGGAATTTGAGAGCTTGGATAAGGTAATAGGACGACCCGCTTGAAAACTGACGATATCCCCTCTAGTACCGTTTCTCACGGTGGGAGGGCCTTACTCGAGTATAAAGTAAAGGGCCACTTTTGCAGAGGAGTTTTCAGTCGGGTATAGTGGGTAGTTCATGAGCATATACGCAATTGGAATAGGCACGTGACTTGTAGAATCGATACCTTTTCATTCGAATAAAAAGGGCCAGTCATCTAGTTCTAGAAGAATTAACTATGGTTTTTTTTAGGGAATCATATTCTGTAGTGTATTGTTGGCCGTCAAATAGAGGTTTACGGTTTCAATTTGAAAATATGCATTAAACTGAGCAAATCTGAACTTATTTGATGTGAAGAGTAAAAATCATAAAAAAAAAAGAATAGTATATGTATAATATATGTGTACATGTGCGTATAAAAATTTATTTTTAAACATAGTAAAAATTATTCATGCATATATACACACAAATATTTTTATTATTTTACTTTTAAATTGTTTTTTTTTAAAATTTATTTCAGATATTTAAAGAAATAATTATTGATAGTCGTGATCAAATAAAAACTGCATACTTAGTAATTCACTTCATATGTATTTTAGGATGTGTTTCATAACGAATTTCATAAAATCTAATTTACAGTCGCACATTGAAATAGAAAAAGAAAAAAAAATATTCTAAAGATGTATCAGTAATATCATATCGTTTGAAAAAAGAATATATATATAACACCAGAGTTATGAAACAATTTTTTATGCATTGTGATTTGATTTTAATGAACACATATATCTGTTGCATCAAAATGTATCAGAAATCTATTCGAACTTCTTAATTTCTAAAAATTGTTTGTATAAAATGAAAACTTTAAATTGTGTGACTATCACAATCAAAAGCAGATTTTTTTTTCTTTTTTTGAAATTTCACTAATATTTCAAACCATATAAACGAGTTGAACATCTTAATATAAAAGACTATCATCTATACTAGAATGCAGTCCTTTCTTTTCTTTCGTTGATTCACCCGAATAGCTTTTATTGATTATCAATATATATTATGTCACAAGAGGCACTTTAAAGATATATCTGTAATATCATATCGTGGTAGAAACAAGTGATTTCAATAACTATTATATGATGCTTGTTTTAAATGTTCTTTCTCAATTTTTGTTTTTCAAACTTTTATAAATTTGAACAATTACAAAACTTTATGCGTATTTTTCTTTTCATTGGTATTTTATCTTTCAATAGAAGTCAATTTTTTCTTATTTTATTTTATTTATTGCACTTTCAATTAGATCTACATTTTACAAAAAACGTAAGTCTTAAGAATTGCTAGTAATTTCCCCCTCTCCTTCGATAAAAAAATGCTTCTGAAATAATGTTTGGAGAGTAACACAAAAACTATTGTAAGCTTTTCACTTAAATATGAGATCCAAAACGACAGAAAAGTTGAAAAGAAGTACGAAACTTGAACCTATTTTATTTTTCTTAATTTCAAAAAATATTTTTCTTTTTAAGTATATTATAACACATATTTGAAAAGAAATAACTTGTTCTCTAAAGCAGTGGAAACTGTTAAAAAATAGTCTTTAAAAGTGTTTTTTTCTCACCTTTGAAGTAAATACTTATAGAGAATTTGTATTGATATTCTACATTATGCAGCTTTTGTATACATTAGCTAAGAGTATAAGAAATCAAAGTTATTAATATAAAAAATAATAACAAATAATAATATTTGTTTTTAGAAATGTTATGTACATATTACAGCTTACATTAATTAATGAAATATTTATTATATTATATACAAGATAAAATTTAGTGAATTGTAATTAATACCACTGAAAGATTTACTAATAATATACATAACATGAGTATTGAATGTAATTATTTGAATTAAAATTCCTTTACATAACTTTAACTCCTTATTTTTACAATTTTATGATTTCAGTACACTTATACGATCACAGAATAATTCAATTTATATATATATATATATATATATATATATATATATATATATATATATATATATATATATATATATATATATCAATTTTTTTCTAACTCAAATACTAAAATATATATTAAATAACTAATACCATACATGGATCTTTTCATATCTATTCATTGTATAATTATAAATGTATATTCATATTTATAGAAACGTTTTCGAAACCGTGTGTAAATCGAGCGATACACTTTTACTGAAAGATGCGCACTATAGAAATATTTATTAAAAAAAAATTTATTGCTTTAATTGCACAACAGACAAAATAATGAACACTTTTTTCAAATACAATGGATCCGACTATGAAAGGTATCAGGTAAAATATTGTGGAGTAAAAAAAGGGATAATAAACTTCATACATATTCATTTTCTAACGGCTCATTCTTATTCAAAATTAAATTATTAAATAGTAAAATAATAATTTGCCGCATGATCTGCTTCATGACCGTTCATTTCAAATGTATTTCAAAATGGAAAAAGTTCTTCTCAAACCTTGGTTCAATGAATACGACACGTGTGTAGCGAAAGGAACGTAAAATGAGATAGTCACTTATAGAAAAGGTATTGTTCAATTGCACAACATGAAATGATGAACGGCCTATGCTTTCATTCTGGGTGAAATTGATCCAACAATGATAGGAGTCGAGGGGAATATTGAGGTTTTGGTTTGTGAATAGACCTTTTCCCACGCACTCGCTGATGAAGGTAAGGTCAAAGGCGTCCATTGTGCCACCGCCATTACCTGGACATGGGCAGGAAATATCGATTTTTCCGACGAAAAGGTAGAAAGGGGCCGTGGACACTCGCGCATTGTGGTTGTTAGGCTTTTTTGTTAATGATTCATGCAATGAATCCTATTGTGGATGCAAGTCTTTTTAATGTCATTATAATGTTTTGACGAGGGTTATATTCGGGAAGAGTTCAATAACAAAAGTTTATGACTTGGAAATTGATTATATGATAGCTAACTTTTTTATAACACCATTTGTTATTAACTTTTAAATTTTAATTGTATGAAAATAACTATATCAATTCACACTACGTCGCTTTTGCACTGAATATGAATACGATGAGTAAAGAAAAATCCAGATGATCTCGACTTATGACCGAATTCCTTTGCTACTAATAATTCGTAAGTCGAACTGGTCGTGCATTAGATTTTCGTTTTCTTATGCTATATTCGTTCGAATGGATTGTAAAAATTTTACATAGCTATAAAAAATCAATCTATGTACGTAAGTATAATATATAATCGAAAAGTAAATAATATGTACTATTAACATATGTACTAGAAACAAAAAAACAATCTGAAATTTCTGAATTTGTTGGGGTTGGCAGTGTAAATAGTCTTAAGATTGCTATTTAGTATTTGTATTGCTATTTCCAAGTAGCTACGATTCAAACGTATTTTACATATTACAGCGGTTTTCAGATCTTTTTCTCTTTGAGCACCCTTTGCCTAAAGTTTAATGTACTACCAAGAAAAATTTTCCCAAGCAATTACATATTTAATGGATGATAAGAAGAAATTATATTGTGATTAACTCAATATTGCAGGCCATTGTTTCTTAAAAATGTGCATTTGTTTACTTTGTTTTTAAGAAAAAAGTCAAACCATTTAAATTTCCCAGACGAAAAATGAAATTATTATACTGATTTCAATGCACTAATAAAAAAAAGAGTTACTACGATATTATTCAGATTAATAAGAGCACAATAATATAAATAGCTACCAAGTAAAACCAATTTGTGTAAAAAGAGACTTTAACAATATTCCTGGAAGGCAATTATATGATTCATTTCCAGAGGCATAAGAACTATGTATTGCAAATTGATCAAAATTGTTTGACATTTATTAAAGAATAGTAAATTCCGTATTAGCCAAGGAGCAATCTTGGAAAAGCTCAGGATATATTCTGTTAAACCTGACCTGTAGTAACCAGCTCATTTAAATTTTTCTCTTTTGATTTTCTTTAATTTCCGACAATTATCTTCAACAAAATTTTACTTTATAGACGAGGACAATATTATTGTGTATTATAACAATAGAATATTTAATATTTTCACTTTAATATGCTTGTATAAGTCTTCATTCACTTTTGTTTTTCATTACTCATAAATGTAATCAAATCTAGAAATGGTCTTAGATAAAGAAAAAGGTGTGTTCTTGTGTGTGTAGTATAAGACTCACAAATAAATTCATATTAGCAATTTAATAACCTTGTAATATATATATATATATATATTGTTACAATTACTGTACCGTTACATATTATACTAACCATCATGATCTCATATATCTAACATGATGTCATCTAATCATATAGCTGTCAAATATTACGTAATATTTATTCATGTGACTACATTATGATTATATAAAATGGTTATCATGATTATATAAAAACATATACCACGATTAAGATATCATAATACAAATTTAACCAATAAATTATTTGGGTATTATTAAATTACATGTAAATTAAGTCATTTATGTTAATAACTTATATAAAATTAATATGCATTATTTTAATTTTAATGAATTTTCTTAAAAAAAATAAATGTATAAGCATTATTTCTTCTCTCTTTTCTGCTTTTAATCGTATATTTACTTCTTTTATTCCTCAAATGCTCTTTTTGAAATTAAATTACTTTACACAACTATTATTCTTACATTCCTTTCTCTCTCTCTATCTATCTATCTATCAATCTATCTATCTATATTTATATATATAATTTATATATAAATATAGATAGATAGATAAATTCGATAAATTCGAGTTTTCGGCTCATTTATAATATTTTTGTACTGATGTGATATTAACAATCTTTTTTCAAAAAGACTTTTAAAAATAACTATACATTTCTTAGAAGTCAAATTTTTTATTTGTTGTTATACTATCCAGAGCCTTAAAAAATATTCGATGTAATTTTTTGAAATAAACGATAAATGAATTAGAATATAATAATGAAGTATCATATCTACTGAATTTTAATTTGGAATTCTCTAATTTTTGCTTCTTTAATTTAAATAGAGAGGTAAATAATATGTGTAAAGCATTTGAGATAAGAATATATATACTTCAGGAATTAACGTTTTGTTAAACTCTGTATACTTCCGTATTAATAGCTAAAGTACACCGTGCTAATAATTAAAGTTTGTATCGAAAAATGTTTATATACATTTGTTTTAGTTTAATTTTCTAGGCACTGTCCATACTTAACTGATAAGTGATTGTATTAGAGAATTTATCAATGTAAACTCTTCGGTTGAAATCCAGTTTCTTTAGAGTATGTTATTACATAAATTAAAAAATCCTCAAACATAATTTGAAATTATGTACCAGGCGCAATCTTTCTATCCTAATAGTTACCGTATATACATGAATAAATAGCACACGTGTTTGGATTTGAAAAGATTTATTTTATACAAGCAAATAAAATGAAAAGTATTTGGGGGGTTTATGATGTTTAATAGCAGATCTGCTTTTCATATTGTCCATGCTGATAAAAACACTTCAATTTAACAATAATCTAGTAATATAATTTTTCAAAATTATTGTCGCCATGTCTTGATCAATTAACTGATGTTAACATATTTATTAGAAAAAAAATATTCAATTGATTTTGAAGGCAATAAAATCGTATCGAATTTTTTGTTCCGTTGAGCTAAAATTTTAATTTTAAGTATTTCTAACGTTTTTCAAATGAAACATTTCGCTTCTCTATATAATATCAACATTTTCAAAATACTTTCCAACGAAGAAGTTTATATTGATTTGGGGAAAACCCAAATTGGTTTTAAAGAGTACTTACATTAAAATTCGATAAAATCTAGCGAAAATATGATAGATAATTGATTCAAGATATAAGCTCAGAATAAATAAAATAAAAAGTAGCTTTATATACAAATATTGACCACTGAATATGTATTTTTTTATTGGTGTCTCTCTCCCTCTCTCAGTCGAAGCTTTGGTCTCTGTAAAGCTAGGAACGCAGCGTCTTTAGGTCTGAGTCCTTCCCTCAAAATCATTTTCCTTGAATGGCAATGGGAGGAGGAGGGACGTAACCATGGCAACCGTGGCGAAGAAGGAAGATGGAAAGAGGTGGGGACAACTTTTACAGTCTCTACATAAATCATTCCTTGCAAGTTAGGAGTTGAAAAGCTTCTCCAATGATTCACTGTGGAGCTTGAATCATGATCATTCGTTAAAAGCGTGTTGTTGTACTTCATGGGTATTATATGTTGTTTCATGCTGTATATACAGAGATCTTTTTTTTCTCTCTCTTCTTTGCGTTTTGCTTTTCGTATTGAATGCGTTTGACGTTTCAGATAATCTTTTCTATTCGTTTCTCTATTGGATTAGATAAAAGGAAATCGCAATTAAATTTAAAAGATAGATAAAAGAAATACCCTTTGCGCTTTTTTACTTTTTGATATCCTGGTTATCCGGCTGCCGCAGAAGTATGACTTATGAACAGGAAACAAAAGAATGAATATCATTTGTATCTGAAATTTTATCCCTCATTCAAATCCTATCTCTGAAAATGCTGTTTTTGTTAGCGCTTTGGTTTTTCTCTAAATGGGATTGGTTTTCTCATCGGAATAATATTTGCTATTGGAACGAAAGTCTCGAGAAACATTTTATGACAAATATTCGAAACTTTTTGTTGTTGTTCTACTGATAGCCGAGGGCAAGTAATAGCAGAGAATATATCTGTTGCTTGAAAGGGAAAAGCAAAGATAACTAACAAGCTAAAATTAGAAATTCATAGTGAACTCAAATGAGAGAGAGAGAAAGAAAACGTATGCATGCAAATAGGCTTAAAATAATGGTACAAAACTATAAGAAGTTCGCTTAATTTGGAAAGAGGAAATTTCGAAGTTGTCGAAGATATTTTGAATGTTAGGGGAGGGGGGGAGAGGAGTTTTTAAATATGCATTTTCTTTAAGTTTACTGACATTTTATACTTGTTTGTTTTACTTTTATTTTTTTTTTCTTCAAATTCCATTCAAATTAGTAAAAAAATTATTTAGAAATATACATCCAGACATATATATATAAAACATATATACACGTTTGTTTTTTATACTTTAAGTAACACATATTCACAAAAAGAGTTTTTTTTTTGTTTTTTGCATCTCCTATAAGAAATATGAATATCATCAGTATAAATTTGCAATGCCTCTTCCTCATTATTTAAATATACATCGTAAAGATTAAGAAAATTGTCAGTATTACAATTTCACTTGAAGGGAAAAGTACAAACACAGTTTTATAATTCTTTTCATAGATTATGTAGGATCCCTCTCATTCAAATAACTTTTAACGCCCCTGAATTCTAGTTTAGAATTAAACAATACATTTCTAGCTTATCAACTGATTCGCATAGAGTGAGGCATTTCTCGATTATCGCCGGAGTTCGACTCCCACTACCCCTTACTCTAACCAGGAATCTCTACTAATCAATTTCAATCACAGACGATCAACTATCTATTCATTCTAACTTACAAACAACTACCAGCAACACGTTATCAGTTATCCCCCTTTACTTTAAATTCTATGTCGCTTACATGTCACTATTTTCAATTCAATTCATTACTCTTCTTATCTTCATGCAATTTTCGTAATCGCGTTTCATTTGATTGCAGTATTAAACATAAAATCAGAAAGTGACTGTAAATGGCAAATCAGGGAAAGTTCGCAAATAAGCCAACATGGAAGAACTCAAGAACCATTCCCTAAATAAACATAGTTTCTGAAAAACCAATTAGTTTTATATGCCGAAAATATTACTTCACCTCTAGTTCCTTTCCTTAAATCTTTTTAATACCTTGATTTCAAATAAATAATATTTTGTTTTTGTTATTACTATTTGTAACAAAAAATAAAAATGAAATTTGGGGGAAAACATCTTTAGTTGTGTATGGGTGTTCTAAGTATCAAAAACAAATTAAATTTCCAAAAAAAAAATATATCAGAAAGAAATAAGCAGTATCTTAAATAGGCAAAATGTTACAGTTTTATTACAACGGTTCGCGTTTTTCTTTCACATTAGTCAGAAGAAACCTGCAGGAATGAGGAAAAATAAGTTATTGTGGATAATATGCCATCAATACTCGGGATATATCGCAATGTAAAATAGTCGTATATCAAATTAAATTTTTTTGTAAACAAATATATTTTTTTTCAAAAACTAAGCCTTTTTTAGTATTAATAGCATTTATAAAATAAAAACGGCTTTGAATGGCCTCTAAATATAAGTTAAAATTATGTTTTCTTAAAGTAGTCGTTGCGTATTGTTAAGGAATGGGATTCAAACTTATAGCTTTTTTTTTTCAGACTGGAAAAACATTCAACAATAATTTCATATTCTATAAATTCTCAATCCTGGATGGTGATAGAGAGTGATCGTATTACATATTCCAACTTTACTACCTTTCTAATTATACAAAATATTTTATTATACTATTTCGTCACCTGTACAATAATACTAAAGGAATCTTTCACTTCATAACTCTTTCCTATTATTTAACTCTTCCGTCATCTCAAAGTCTCTAATTTAAATTCTAAGCACATATATATAACACATCGATCAATAACTCCCGAGTCTAAAATTGAAAACAACATTTTTTTTTTGCAAATTTTTTTTTTATTCATCAACATAACACCTTTTGTTAATCACCTTTTAGGGTGATACAATCGTTCCAACGCTTTTCCAAATCTTTTTTTTTTTTTTTTTACCCATTTTTTTTTTTTTTTTTTTTTTTTTTTCCCGCGAGAAATCTTTTTTGTTGCGAGTAAATAGCGTTCTGAATCATCGACTCGTTGCTGTTTTTGTTCCATCGAAAGCAATAGCGGCACCCACTTGGAAAAAACCTTTTTCACTTCACTTCAAAAAACATTTTTCCTGGTCCGATCGACTTAAAATTTTGACACGTTTCAAGCAAAGGTTAGTACTCTAGAAAGACCTGGTTACTGGTTTACTACGAGCGCCATTTCTGGGTTAGTCTTGGGAGTTATTGATCGATGTGTTATATATATATATATATAGTTGTCTGTCTAATCCCTTATTTATTTATGCTATTAAAGAAAAATGCTTTCCACCAGTGCATGGTCTCTCAACTAATTTATTAACAAGTCTTATGTAAATATTAAGCCTAAACCTTTTCCCGATATTTGGTCTGAACAGATGATTATGTAGTTACAGCGAAGATTTATCTTCAACTTCTTCAAGGCAGAGTCGGATCTTTGCTCCTGCAATATTAAGTTTGATTCATACAATCACAAGTATATTTCGTGCACTATTCGATTCCTTATCACTCATATTCCTTTCATTATTTCTACTTCTATTTCCTT
The DNA here is from genome assembly GCA_019974015.1 of Nephila pilipes. NCBI lineage: Eukaryota > Metazoa > Arthropoda > Arachnida > Araneae > Nephilidae > Nephila > Nephila pilipes. The sequence goes on from BMAW01112230.1 coordinate 71,492, forward strand.
CTCACTCCTATATTTAATTCCTTCTCACTACTATTCCTTTCACTCCTACTGACTTCGGCATATCTTTTTTCTTTCACTTTATTTTATTTGTTTAGACTAACTAATCTGCCTAGGTCACGTTTCATTTGATTAAATCGATGTTTTTATTTATCGTAATTGAATTTATTTAGATTTGCTAGGGTAATTATTAAGAAGAACGCGAATAATCTATCCTTATAACTTTACATGCTTGTTTGAAGTTCTTTTCTTGAAATTAAAGTTTCAATAATCGAACCATTTTTCGATAACATAAAACAAATTAACTCAGTCTAATTGGAAGAGTTAAATATTTTATTTTATTCTATTTTCCCTTCTGAAAATGTATTTGGACCTGGTCCACATCTTAGATATTATTTCTCCAAGGTATCTCTTTTCCTTCTCACTTACATACGAACGAAAATTGGGTGTCTGACGAGCTCGAACAAATATACGTTTATGTTCATTGTGAAAAAAATTGTCATTTACAACTTACTCTTTTTATAAGTTTACAATTACAATAGGACCTAATAAATCTGGACTCCTTTAACTTAGATTTCTGAATAATCCGGATCGATTTGCACCATCACCCCGCCCCAAATTTCCATATTAACTTTCATTTATTTCAATCAAGTATTTTTTTTAAGAAAATTATTTTTTAACTGAAATATTTCCTATCAGCTCTAAATGTAAGAAATGAAAATAAGGGGGAAAGACTTTACAAGTATTCGGTGCAAAATCAACAAAACCTCAGTTACAACTCTTTCACCAGTAACAAAGGCCTTAAAGTGCGATAATATCTAAATGGAAAATGCAATAAAACATCCTCAAGAGTACTTCTGTAGATCGTTGATTAGACAGTTTTATCATCTGCAAATAGGATTCAATTTCGATTTATTTATTCAAGGATATTTCTCTATAAGTCTAGTTTTATTTTATTTCATTTTTTTCATTCTCCACTTATCTCGGACAGGCTATGGTCCAAATACTGTCCAAATACAAAAATTTCAGTATAGCCTTAACTGCGCCACGTGTCGTGACAACTGAGCAATGTTCAAGGGAAAAATTAAGTATACATATAATATTTTCGAATTTTAAAGGCACAATGTAATTAAATGGAAGTCTGCGTTAAATGACAGAAAGCCAGGATATCTTTCTGCCTTAAAATGTGTTTGACATGAATTTGTATGAAAAAGGGGAAATTTTTCTACCGAAAATGTTTCCGCTTTCAGTTTAAGCTTTCTTTTAAAATATAAGACAAAGATATACTAATGTTACATTGTAGGATCCGAAATTGAGACTCATTTTCATATTGATATATTCCAATGATCAACATTAGATTCTAATTTCATTAACTTATAGAAAACATTGTTTTTCAATACACTATTCATTTTTCCATAAATCAATCCATTTTCCTTAAGTGTGATACATTCCTTATCTGATCTCTAATACATTAATGCTAAATGCGTTTTTAAGTTTGCATACTAAAAAGTGATAAATTAAATATATAACGAATTTTTCATTTAAAATATACTACAATGAAAAACATAAATTTTATATCCTTACGAGCACATATTGAGACATCTCTAAATCGCAAATTATATTCATAATTCGGACATTTTCTTTATAACGGTGCGAAGATAACCTTAATAAATATTCTTTACTCAGAAAAAAAATAAACAAGTTTGATCGTCACCTCAGATTATGATGACTTACTTATACCATTCAAACCCCGCCACCTTCCAGGAACTTTGGCATATTTCAGAAAAAAGATGATATCATGGCTAGACTGGCCATCATCCAAATGCCTCATCTTGTATTATGTACCAGAAGGGGTTCAACCTGCTCCCAGATAATAGCTGTATACAAGCGCATGAGGGACGGTTTGCGTGACACCGTGGCGTTCTTTGGCCAGATCACGCAATGCGACGATTTGTCGGCTACTTTGATGATCCCCCGCCATCTTTTCAACTGACTTCCTGATGCCGCCATCTAATGGCCCCGCGAGATGTAATTAAGAAGATTTATAGTTATTTGTAAAACTACCGATCCACTCCCCCTTCTTCCAATCACTCGCCCCCCAGGTAGAGTCCAAAAAGAATAATAATGTGTTGGGATGGACATTTAATCAGGTATATTAAATGTATAGATACGTACTGTGAATAATTTTTAAGTAATCCTTTGACGGTTTATTGTTTTATCAGCATAGTTTGGTTTTTGTTATATATATATATATATGTATGTGTATCGCAATGTGATATTTGTTCTCATTTATTAATTCTTTTCAAGTCATAAATTAAGTCACTTTAACGATTTTCGAGAGTTGTGACGCTGGGCTATTCGCGATTTTTTCTTCTCTAACCTCGGGGACTTTTATCTAGTTAAATTACACAGAATTACTATCTCTTCCCAACCTAAATGAAATGTGATTAGGTAAATTAGATGAAAATAGAAATGAAATGAAAAAATGATAAATAAATTATATGCAATCAATGGAAAAGGAGAAGAGAGGTAGAGGATAAGAATTGCCAGCTCGAGCAATGTTACTGAACTTTAAGTTAGTCTGTTGTTTTTGTGGATTGAACTGAATTCCACTAACCGCATTAATCTACGTGGTTACTATTCAAAGATAGTTCTGAAATCAACAGCGAGGGAATGGGTGAGATTTCCTATTTCAGTCATAAATTAGAACCGTGAGTTAGGGTTGAAATATAGAGAGAGCGATCTTGGTTATTCTGCATTGATAATAAATAATTTCGCTTGATTAGTCTCGTGTTTCCTCAATTAGTCTTTTGTTACATATAGTTAATATTAGACATTAAGTCACTTAGGTTTATTAATTGAGATGTATGCCAAGAGCCTCATAATGACGGACAAACGCCACAGAGTAGCACAATAAACTGCTAATAACTTACCGTTTATCTGTCACCTTATTCCCCACAATTCCTCACTTTGTAAAAATCATGTCCTATTTTATTTAAGTGATGTTTATTTTCTTATTTTTATTACTTCGTTTAATAAGAGAATTTATTCCCTTCTATTCATTAATTTAAATTTTTGGAAGTGTTATATCTCGTTTCCTGAAATTGACTTATGCAAATATGTTAAAAAAACAGAAAATCGTAAACTGCATCTTTTAATTTTAATATATAAATTTAGGCTCTGTAGCAATTGGAAGTAGAAATAGAATAATATATGTACAAAGTGTTTTCATCTACACTGCTATTACTATCACTTTCAACGACAGGTCTTCTTCTTTTATGGGTTTGTATAATTTCACTTTCATCGCTCGATAATATTATTTCATTAGACGCTGAAAGGTAATCTTGACGCATATACATGCACATGTGGTGTTACCAAATCAATGAATTAAAATTATGCGGAATTTGACAGTTTGACATTTTTTTTTATTTGAATTTAAAAAACCGTGTAAATCGAAAACGTGTATATCGAGCACCGTGTAAATCGAGGGACGGGTGTATTATATTCTATATAGATTCTATGTCTCCTGCGCTTATACTGAGAGCAGGAGACAGTCTAAAACTTGTTTATATAACTGATGCCGATTAAATTTGAATTTGGATTTAAATTTAGTCATTAATTTACGAATTTATTCAGTGGTAGTTTGATTTTATTTTCTTTACATCTGCATAGTTAATTTTTTGTGCCCTCAAGTATAGAAACATATTTATATTATACTTTTTGAAGAAAATTTGTTTGAAAATTTGAAAATTTTGAAGAAAATTTGTAATATAGTTTGTTTTTTTGAATTCGTAGTATAATTCGTAATATTCATAATATGAATTTTTCTGACTGTGAGACACAACATTACAGAATGTTCTGCTTTTAAATCTGCTTGTTTTATATCTTGTGCATTAACTTTAATTGACTCCATTGGAGGAAATTCCAAACCAATTTTGTTTCATTTTTTTTGCATGACATTAGTTTTACTACATATATATAATTTCATTGAAAACTGCTTACTATTTCATGTATTATGAAGAATTACACTATTAATCAGTTTTATTTAATTAAATGAAAATAAATAACCTTGTGTTTGGCACAATATATCCCCTGAGAACTTAGTGGTGCAAACCTGAAACAACCAACAAACTAACCTACGATAATTTGTTTCAATGATATTAGAAAAAAATTATATTTAGTTCTTAATCTGTCTCATACAATTTGGTAATGTGAATTCAGGCGCATATTTAGTTATTCTACATACGCAAAAAAAAAGTCAGATTCATTTATATATTCTTAACAGAAATATTTTACTCTAAAACAATACCTTTTAAGTATCAACCTTATTCACTTAAGGGGTAATCACATCACGGTAAGAAACTCACTTTTGGAGGGGGGGGGGAGGAGAAATGCACCATTATATATAATATAATTAATATAAGTATAACATTTATTCATGTATTGCATTTTTAAAAATGCGGAATTTTTCCAAAATGTGTAATTTTCTTTGCTTTAGCATATAAAGCTGAAATTCCATTTGACATTAAGCATAAAATGCTGCAGAAGGTATGTGGGAAATATATGAATGCTGGAGGTAAAAGGCACCATATGTCACAAAAGTAAAATGTTGCAGGAGGGTAGTGTTTAATTTCCTCCTCCTTTATTTATATCTTGCTTGTTAATGGACATTTTTTTTCTCAAATCCTTGTATATTTTATTCTTTTGACTACTGACTATAATTCTAAAAATTATAATTTTATAATGTTTGACTTCTGACTATATAGAGTATAATTCTGTATGTTTAAACCCTAATTACTTTTTAAAACCTTACTGATTACTGAAAACGGATTGATTGAAACAGAAATATGAGTAAAACTATAAAATTTGATGTTCTCAAAACTGGATTTAAGGATCAGTGCTAATATTGAGCAATTTTACTATCTTTTAGAATATTCTAAGAAATTGAGTTCGATATTTTTTGACATTACATGAAGACAACCTTAAAATAGTCTTCATCAGCAGTCTACATTAATGCTTAAAATGGAAAACTGAGATTTGGCGGCATAGTATAAGAGTTTTTTTATTCAGAAAAAAAGTCTACAGATACAGAGTTCAATTTTTTAATTATCTTAAGCAAACACAAATAAAAAGCTTATACACATTTAATACCGTTTTTCACTGTGTAAAAATAATAGATTCTATTCTTTCAAACCCACTCTCGGTACTTTGATGACTTATTTATAATTCCACGATCAAAAACGTGACTTAAAAAGCGAAGACTTCCTCAACTGTTAAATTTAACATCAGTTTCGAAGAAATATCTCCAACGGTAGCGAATCTTACATCATCGGCTATCTTCCTATATAAAATGTGAAGATACCTCCAATGAAATTTAACTTCATGCATTCTCAGTCTTATATCTTTTATATCATGATTATGCTATTAGGTATCCGCAGACTTATCATTAAACTAACGTGAGATAAGAGTTTGCTATTAATTTTATAAATATGATATTGGAATAGGGAATTTGATACCCTATTTATCTGAAATACTTCGACCTTTAGTATTAAAACATACTTAAATGTAATGTTTGAGATAAAAAAAAATACATTACATAACGAATAAAGTTCTCTGAAGCTTCGTATTATACAAAACACTTTTGTTATTACTGAAAAAAAAATCTACGGAATATATATATATATATATATATATATATATATATATATATATATATAATAACTGTAGATTTTTATAAATTTCCAGTCATTTCGTTGTGCTCAGATACCAGGAGTGTCTGGATTACACGGGATATCTGTATTATTTCCATTTCGGACCGAAAAACGCTGTTTCTAGTTGAACCTCTCACAGACACTACAAAAAATTACCTACACATTAGAAATGATTAAAATTTTAAAGTACTGCGTAGGTACTTGGAAATGACTTAAAAAATTTTTCTACAAAAACAAATTCAAATAGTCGAAACTCGAAAGCATTTGAATAATTTTTTATACGGTTTAACTTTTTTTTTTTTAATAATTTTGCTCAAATTTTGTTTCTTAATTAAATTTAATATTAAAATGTTGTGTAAGCCTAAATCACTCAACTAAGTTCTGATTTTTTAAAAATTTTATCCTTCACAGTTTTTGGTCCTCTCCATGTCAGAATCAGACTCCTCATCCCAGGCTTCCCCGGTAGGGTCCTTACTTATTATTTTTTTAAAAATTTATTACTGTATAGTTTTTGCTATTGATAACCTTAATTAATAATTCAGATTAAAAAGTGTATTGATAAACTGAAATACAAAAACATTTTCAACTGGGCAGATAATAAAATCATTTTCTAAAAGAACACTTTTCTCTAAGATTTCAGTAAATATTCTTCATGAATATACTCTATTTTCTTAATCTAAATTGAAAGTAAGTATATCATGAGTTCATTATAATCCTATTAGTTAATTCCTAATTTGTTTCATTTTTATATTTAGGAATGCATGAAACATGTTTTATTGTAACATTAAATTCAAGGAGTCGTTAAAATGAAAAAATATAATATTCTACGCGTATTTTAAAATCAACACGTGTTTTCAAACATCACAAGAATCTTGAGTCTGATGTTTACTTAATTTTAATTTTATTTGTTAAAATTATTTTTTTTCTGTCTGTGATGATAAATTAGTTAATAATTATTGCATATATTTATATCACTTTCAATGGATTCTACACATTATAACACTTTTCGTGACTTTTATTAATAAAAATTACTTATATGTCACCATTTTTGAAAACTAAGTTAAACTTTTTGGAAAATAGCGTTGCAGTTAACGGTAAAAAATAGTTCCAAAAGGGGCATTAAGAAATATACCTCTAGAAAATGTACTCAGATAAACAATACATAAATCAAAAAATAGTCAACTGAAATTTTCAGTCAATCAATTTTCTATTCTTCTTAGACCACTCAAAATAATTATGTCGCTTAGTCTTTCTTTTTCTTTTTGAAAAAAAAAATCATTTCCCCTTCTTTTTCATTATATATATTCAGAAAATAAAAAAATATTTCACCTCTAAGAGTAGCATTATTTTCGAATAAGCAGGCTGTGCTGCGTAATACCATCATTCGACAAAGGGCTATAGAATGACAGATAAACAAATTTAGACCTAAAAAAATCTGAAATTGTTTTTATTATATCAGTCCTATATCGATATCTCCAGCAACTTGGTGAGAATATTTGTGGTATAGTTAGGAAACAAACCCCCCCCCCCCATTCTTTTGTTTTTTATACTTTTGTGTTGTGTTTTAATCCAACCACTTTCAAGCATCACCGTGGATGTAGAGGGGAAAAAACGCAATCGATAGCATTGCGGCTAAGCAACTTTCCCATGACTTGTACTAACGTTACCAACAGCTTCCGCATCTTTCGCATTACCCAATAAACATACGCTACCCAGAAGGGGCAAATGCCCCATGCGGTTACTTAGTAGAAATCAATGCTAGGTGAGTGCTCCACTGACTTGCGTACTCTACCCTCCATTTAGTGCCCCCAAAGACAGGAGAAATGTTGCTAGGGCTGCATTAAGCTCCGTCGTCTATTGATCGCTAATAGGTCTATAAGCTTATTTAACGGTGGCTTTGGGGGGTGTGAGGCTTTAATATTGGATCAACGGAGGTTTTTGCGCTGACAATGGGAAAGGAATCCGTTTCCCGCACGCTACGAATATCTCTTTTCCATTTCAAGCTCTTTGCTTATTTCCCCTCTTTCACCTTGGTGCATTTTCTAGCCCTGAGATTTGCTTCAATTTTAAAGATAAAGCATCTGCGGAACACAATCTTAAATCCCGCATAAATCTTGAGACAAAGGCATTTTCTGTTGTCATCACGCGAAAGGAAAGTAAACACTAGTTCTTTGAAAGGATTGGACTCTATATTTTTTTATGCATCTAGATTTAAGATTTCACTTGCGGCTGAATTTTGCAGTGAGAAAATCTTTAAAAAAATGCATTATCAAATGTTTTATTCACTGTCTATTCAGGCATAAATTTTTTACACGTTGCGAATAATTGTTTAAGGGTGTACGGTCTAATTTGTTATTCAATTAAGACTTTGCGACTATGGACTATCCACGGTTAGCTCTTTACTAACCCCGAAGTCTTTTTGTAATTTGAATTGCATAAAATCCAGACTCCTTTTCAACAAAATGAAACGTTATCTAGACAAACTAGATGAAAGTAAGACAAATTGTAATAATAGTACATATTGTATTACATGTCAAGTCTTAAGATTATACGATGGTCAAAAACATATATTATGGTTTTCTCTCTGGAAAATATATATAATATGAAGTATTTTTTGATTTATTCCTTTTTGAATAATAGTTTTTTTTTCTCCTCATGAAAACTCTATTTTTAACAGTTTTTTTACGAGTAACAAAGTTTCAAATATTGGAACACACATAAGGAAGATAAGTCCATCCCCTCCATCCCTTTCCAAATAATTACCTTCACTTCTTCGTTATCGTCGTTTACTTTTCCCAGAATAATATAACAAAAAAAAAAAAAAAAAAAAAAAAAAAAGCAAAAAGTAAAAACAAGGTACATATCTGAATTTTTGGCCTTCTAATAATTATTCTCTTTTGCCTCGATTGGTTACCAGTTGATTCCATACAAGACTGGCAGGGAAGACAAGGCTACAATATTCGTTTTACTCCAGAACTTTATATTAGATTATGTTTGTGAATCATATCTTTGCTTCAAAATTCAACATCTAAAATGGTGATTAACTTACACTATTTCACAGCCTACATCTTATATAATCAGCAGCATGAAGTAAGAAATTCAGTATAGTATTATAATGTGAATCTTTAAAAATAGTTTCATAAGCAAAATAGGGAATGGAAAGAAATTTGATAATTTATTTATATTTTTAACAATTATTATAGTCCCGTGATATTGTGAGAATGATGCACTTTACATCAAAGGGACTCAAGCCCCTCATATGGATGTAGTGATGAAGATTGGAAAAAAGAATGCCCAATCAAGTGCCATTTTTGTCATTTGGCCGGGGTACAAAATTGTGCGGTCCGTTGCCAGTAGCATTCATGTTGCTTCACATTGCGACGTATATAAGCATCATTCTATCAACCACTTGCTGTTTGGCTGAATCTTGAAGAGTAGTCTTATATTTAGCTTTTTTCAGCGTTAAATATTAATAAATGAAAGTGACCGCGTAAATATATATAAATTTGATACTTCAGTAAATTAATTTTGTAGCTAATTTATTCATAAAACATTCACCTAAACATTGTAAGAGTTTGCTATTTGTTGCGCCTTTGCATCTACAGGAGCAAACCCCCACACGATAATTCTTAATTATATTTTAAATTATTTTTTGCTTTTATTCGTGATTTATTTAGTTCGTTGAGAGTGTAAAGCATGCAAATAAATTTTCAGGCTAAATTACTTAAAAGTTATTCATCTAGAAAATTTGTACCCTTAAAATAAATTTTTAAGCCAAAAAAAAAACTCTTTAATAAATCAATAATTTAATATCGAAACTTTTTCAATGACACCGAGTTAAGATGCAAAACTTCCAAGTTTGGAAATATCGTTTAACAGAACACTGTGAAAAAGAAATACCGACACCTTCTTGGTAAGTTATTTAAGCAAAACTCTCTAAAGAACAAATTATATTATAAACTAATTTTTAACAGCATAAAAAAACTTAGTTAATCAAGCTGCATTAAAAATTACTTTTTTTTTTATCACTGTGACTTTCTTGCAGAACTTACCAGCCGAGATTCTATACCTCACGGCGAAGCGTAACAAGATTTTTTTAAAATTTATTTTAAATAAAAATACGCAAAATCTCATTCTAGCATCTTGTTGCCGAAAATTAATTAGCAGACTAAGTAAAGCAAATGCACTTATCTGCCACAAGGCGGTTTGCGCTGCCAAGCTTGCGTTAAAGAACCCTTTGCATAATACCCCTGAGGTTGAGCATAACATTTATGTTACGGATGAATGCAGTTCCCCAAAATTAACCTTTAAAAAAAAAAAAAAGAGAAAAAGTGATTATTGCCCGCAAAACTAAAAGCTCTGAAAATCCCTTCTTCCTTCAATTAAACAAGTATTACATATCGCTGATTTAATCCTGTGCTCTAGGTATTATTTTTCACAGAGTGGCGAAATAATAATTAACAAAATGGGCTCTAGAGGTTTCTGGAGCTAATGTAAAACCAGATGAGCTTAAAGAATTGCTTTCTTTCTCTTTGATTTTACTTTAATTTGCGTAGCTCATCTTAAACTTAATTTTTATGTTTTATTTTTTGTTTTCTTAAATTTCACATATTGGTAATAATAACATACAAACAATTATTTCTAGAAATCTAGTTGGCTAAATATATAGTGATTTAAGGAAACGATTTGATACAATGTTTTCTTGCATTTAAAAGCTTTTGTTGTATTGGAATATGATGTGTACTAAAAATTGAATTTTTTTTTCCAATTTATCGATTGATTAATTTCCTTATTTCATATATAAAAAAGAAATAATAGAAAATAGTGTCAAGTTATCTTAGAGTTTTTTGATTATTGAGTTTTTCTTATTATTATTCGTAAAAGAAAATATCGCCACATAATTTTTAAAATATGCATTGGCACTTTTTGCATTAATTTTAATTATTTGTTTATTTGAAATTACTCATTACAATCTGTTCTAAAATTTTTGAAATGGCACAAATTTTGAAAGATTTTGTCAAGGTGTATATTTTCGTGTATAAGCCGAGAATTTTTGAAACTTCTTCTATGGTGAGTTACAGCGGTCTGTTTATATATGGATCCGTTGGTTCGTATAAAGTGTTGGTACTTTTCCGTTAGTTGCACGCAAACTATAAATCGCCAAATATAGCATGATTTTATCTCTTTAGTTTATACATTTGAAGTTCATGAGAAAAATAGTTATAAATGAAATTATCTTTCTTTTAATGAAAATGAGTTGTTTTATTTTTGAAAGGGCTATCAGAGTTATGTATTATAAAGTTCGAAAGTATTATAGAATAAAAGTTACTAGATTTAAAAAGTTGCCAGAGTTATATCTATTTCTTCTTCGGCTCTTACTTTACAGTAATATTTTATTGCAAACCATTTTATCTTCGTGGCACCATTTTCACAGTCTGACAATATATTCAAATGTCACAGGATTTCCCTCCCTCCTTTCATTTCCACTTATATACGGGATTTGAATTTTGGGTAGAATTTCGAAGGGTGGAAAAATACCGTTATCTCGGCTTATACACGATTCGGCTTACATTCGAAAACATATGGTACACCATGTTAGACGTTTTAATCGAAATTAAATTAAGTTTTGATATACTTGATTGTGTACTTCATCGGTAATAATAACAATAAATAAATAATAATTGATTTAAAAAAATATTTTTAAGTGTTTGACCAAGTGAGTGCTTCATTCCTGCAAGTTTGATTTAATATTTTTGAATAAGGAGCAAAATTCAACACGATTACATAAATAATTTTTGAATGGGACAATAAAAATATCATTAATTTCTTTTGATTTTTATTAGAGAATAAAATAATTTGTATTCAATGTGATTAAGGCAATAAGATAAGTGTCTTATTTTTTAATATAATTTTTTTTAAAAAAAGTGAATTAAAAACACATTATGCAAATATCACAAATTTTAAGCAATAAAACATTCTATGATTTTTTTTATTCTATTTTTGGAGACAAAAATATAGCATTTATAATAATAACTTACAACTGAGTTCTCTTCCGATTAACAGGTATTCAATCGAATTGATCGGAAGCCAGATTTATAATTTTCAGTTATATACTCATTCAAGCGGATTGTAAAAAATATGCATAAAACCCAGAAATTCAATGTATGTATTTATAATTATAGTACGTAATGTGAAAATATATAATATGCACTCTTTTGAGCAGTTTTAGAAAACTTTTTAGTCCCATCACTTTACTTTCTTTCTTTAATGTATTTAATTATTTAGTTTCTGCAGTCGTAAGAGCAGATGGTCACACGCCTCAAAGGCGTAAATAGAAGAGGTATTTAGAAGAACGAATTTAAATACTTATCTTAATTAAAATTATTTTAGATTAAAAAAAAAGTAAGGTTAATCTCTTTCTTTCTTTCAATTTTAATTTAAAAAACTACTAAAACATTTCTTTATAAGAATTTACATTTTTACCTTTAAAATGTTTCGAATGCATATCCATAATTGTTGTATAGTAAGTTCTCTTTAATCCGACATTCAATGATTTGGTACATTTTATAATACGGCACCGATTAAACTGTTCAGTTCTGGATTTTTTTCGTGAGGATCCGTGATTATAGTTCTTCTTGTAGGTTAAGAAGGTCTTGTGAACCTACAAGAAGACTAGATTCTATAGGTAGAATCGAATGAGTAAGTAAGAGTCATGAAAGATGAAGCTTAAGTCTCGGGAAACAAGCTTATCATGCATTTATAAAATTTGCCCATTATCTAACAAAAAATACAATTCTGTAGAACTCATAAATCTGTGCATAATTCGTAATAATTTTTAGAAGTTGAGATTCGAATCACAATGGAAGCAACGTGATATGAGATATATTTTTAAACGGTTACACTCATTCTTGCAGCAGAGTAGCTTGTCAAAGCTTGTTTTTAACTACGAGGATGATTCAAAAAGTACATTTATTTGAAGACAGATGTCTTCATTAAGGTAAATTATTAGAACCATAGGGTGCCGCCAACTGTCACACGGAGAAAAAGTAAATTTGACATTAATTCATAATCAATTTTTATTTGGTAGTCATTTGCTGCCAAATTGAAATTTGATAGCAGCCGCGTCAAGTTTTCATCGTCGGTGAGACCTGGATTCATCATTATGCACTGGGAATCAAGCAAAAATCAAAACGTTGGGCTGCTTCCGCTAAATTTTCCATAAAAAGGCAAAGATGGTCTCATCGGCTGGAAAAGTTATGACGAATAATTTCTTAGGTACCAAAGATATCATGATCACGAATGCAATTGTCTAATTTCAAGAAGAACAAAAAAAAAAAAAACAAGTTAGTAAACATACAATAAAAAACTAAATCGATAAATACTCCAAAGCATTACTGTTCGTGTTTATGTTTCAAAACATATGCCATTCTGTTTTGAAACAAAATCGTATAGGCATTTTATTAGTCTAAACACATTTAGGACACATTTTTCTGATTAAATATTTCATTGACTTTAACACATCAGACTATTTTAATTCAATTTTTAGACAAAAAAAAAAAACTATATTAATCAATCCCTCTAACATTGTTTATTTAATAGTTAAATTTCTATTTAAAAAAGACGATTTTATTCATAGCTTACGCTAAAATCAAAACTTCTTCGCACTAAGGAATATTACCATATTAAGGAATATTATCGTATTATTAACACCCATTTTCTGCAACCCTCATTAAATTATCCGGGAATTCTGAGTGGCAAAACACTTTTACTTGTTGCATTTGCTGAAGTAAGCGGTCCTGTTTTAATGCAAGTACTTTATTTTTTCATCACTTTGCTTGAAAGAGAAATATTGAATTAAATAACACGATATATCGACGTTGAAAGCCGTCAACTGACCAGAATATTTCTTTAAAGCTTCTAAAAATTACTTTCATTTTGAATCTCCAAGAATTGTTTTCTTTGAAGTCTTCTAAGACGTGTTTTTTTGGATGACATTTATTTCGATGTGAGCTGCCCTAAGCAACCATATGAATATGACAAGACTTTTAATTTTAGAATGTTTTATTTAACCAGTTAAGAAAATTTAAAAGAGTTTCCCACTATATTGACATATTAAATAATTGATATGTATCTCAAGATAAGTATAAAATGTTTAATTGTATCAATATATATATGTGTGTGTGTGCAATGTATTACATATCAAAGTATGTCATAAGTTATACAATTTAAGAATGGTCCTGGTGTATTTTGTAGTTAATCACTTCTATAAATTTAGAACTAAAAATAATCCTCATAATATTTTTGCACTTAAAAGGATGTCTTATTATTCATTTGGTGGAGATAATATTAAGTCAATTATTTCGAGAAAATCCATCATTCGGTGTATCAGCAATTGAAACAGCATGACTTTAATTTGCAAAGTTATTATTATATGAAAAAAAGTAGTACCTTTTGTAAGGGGCACCTCCGAATAAGGGATATCTCCGAATGAGGGACAATTCTGTTGGTCATGGTCCCTTTGAATATGGACCTTAATGTATTTACCTTTTACTAAGAGACACTTTATAAGGGACAAAATGCCTGTTTCTTTGGGTGTCTCTTATTAAGAAGTACTATTGTATTTTTTTTTCTGTACATAAGTACAGATTTTCTTATTATCTAAACACTATCAATGTAAACGAGACTAAAAAACATGATACTCAAAAAAATGATTTATTTATAACCAGATAGTGATTTTAGGGTTCAATGATTAAATTTTGGGAAAAAATAAATAACGAATTTGTCGATATGTGAGTTTGTTTTGTATAAAAATTAAACTGCTTAGGAATATTCAGTAAAATAATTACTTGATTGAGCAATTTGCTCAAAACACAATCTAAGTAAAATTAATATTGTAGGAAATATATGTAACGAGCACACACACATATACATACACACGCACAATTAACTAAATATCCAAATACCTATATTAGCAATAACCAAATACCTAAAAAACAAATTTCAAGTGATACTTATAATATCTTATAAAAATTGAAACACATAATTATTTTTAGATGATGATAAAAACATTGCAAAGAATAAATATACCCCCCTTCTATATTAATTTAGCCCTCGTTTTTAGTGTTCTCTCGTTCTATTCTTTGGGGGGTGTAAAGGTCAAATCAATGTACAATTTTCAAGTTAAGCTGTCTTCGAAAATTATATATAATGAAATTTTATATATTTTCTTTTTTAAAGCAAATGAATCAAAATTCAATTGTATGTGAATAAATAATTTTTTTCTTTTGCAAAATGAATCATGAATAATTTCATCGAGAGATGAATATGATTTTACGAAAGAACCTAAAATAAATATTACACAAATATGATAAATTTTTAGACTTAATTTACAAATCAACTCTTTAGAATTTAAACAAAACCTGAAAATTGAAGAACGAAACTTTAATAGTGCTCAAAACAAAGTCAAAAGGAGCTCAATGCATCTTTATTCAATACGTTCAGATTCATTAGACAGGCACAGCAAGCAGCAACGTTTTCCATTGGACGCAGTACTCGGAACCACTTCGCAAAATTTCGAATTCAAAATATCCTCATTAAGTATTCAAGCTGAAACACTTTGGTGCTAACTTTCTGAATAATTCTCCTATTATATCGCGCGGCGATAGGAATACATATATGGAATATATATGTATATATACACATCCCCCTTCCCCTTCTAAACTCTAACGACGAACTGACAACTCCATTTGGAAAGTTCCCTACTTAAAATTTTTATCGCATCAAAGGGTTCTGAGATTCTAATTGCAGACGTAGTTTCTGAACTTCGACGAACTCTTTGTAAATGTGTGTATCCTTTCATCCTACTGTATTAGCTTCTCCCCTTTGACTTTCGATGTGCACTATTCTCATCGAAATACACAAATGAGCTCTTTATTATTTAGCAAGATAGGACTCAATGCCTTGGAAAAATTTTATGCAAAGTGAAATTTATATTCGTCTCCTTTCTGTTGGAGAGTGTTTGTATCGGTCGCTTTGATGTATGCAATAATTGATTGTACATGTCAGTCCCATTTTATTTTAATTTAAACGAGCTGTGCATGTGTTATAGGTATGAGACTGTGAAATGTCGTAAGCTCATGTTTTCTGAAGTTTAGTTTATTAAATTCGGAATTTCATATAAGATGATATCAAGATTGCATTATCTTGATGTGTACTGAAAAATAAAATGGAGTTTTTGCGAAGTAAATTAATCGCATTAAAATTATTTGATGTAAGTGACAGTACATGAATGAAATATAGAATGAATCGGTGTATTATTCTTTTATAATTTTCACCTTTTTTCCATTAGTTTTTACAAAATGGCAACTAGTTTTGGAATTTATTCTGAGTCTGGAAAAAACGTAGCATATAAAAGTATAGGAGAAATTTTTGTATTGTGAAATAGTGTAATTTTGCTCAAAGTTACATAATTTTGAATGATAAAAATAGTTTTTATTTAGGCAATAATAAATTTTCCTACAGGGAATAAAAATTTCTCCTATTAAATATAAAATTACTAAATATTTAATCCATTGCATAAGCCAATGTAATATTGAAATTAGACTTTTGTTTTTATTTGTGTATTTCTTTTTATAAATACAAGACTAAAAATATGAATTATTTCTTTTTAAAATGCTTTAATAAGTTCAATGATTACATTGCATACATTCATTTTATAACTTTTATTTAATAGGAATCATTTCGTGGAAATCATTTCGTAGAACATATCATGGAAATTATTCTCAATATCCACGAAATGATCCCGATTCATTTTTGAAATCAAATACCTCTATTAGTCACACAAAACAACTTGAAAATAAATAATATTTAATAAAAAGTTCTGCGCTGAACGCACGCACACTTTGTAATCCTTTAGCATATTAAACCATTTTAAAAACGGAAATTATTTTTATACTTCAAATCAGTATATAAAACAAAAACGAAAATTGCTTTTTATTATTACTTTGGTCATGGTGGAATGATCCTAAATAATTCTGCAATTTGTGGCAGCAACCGTAACTGTCTGTTTGGAGATCATCGCGTGATCGACTGCGAGAATTTGTTCTTTCGTTTTACCAGTTGCGAATATTTAGTTTAGCTATGGAATCTTACTTTCTTCAACTTAATTCGAATTATGTTTCTTATGCAAGAAACTTTTTTTTTTAATTATAACTATGAAGTCAATAAACTTTATTAAAGACTTCTGCTTCAAATTAATGATTTTAAATACAAATAAACCGGAAGGCATACATGTGTTAATTGAGATCCAAAGGGCAGGTGAAATAGCCACAGATAATGGTAAATGGCAGGTGAAAGTTATATTTATTCAATACTTAAACAATATTATAATTGAGTAAAAAAACATATATCACCTATTATTTGTTTAATTATCTCCCAACGAACACGTCCAAGAATAAGCAAGATAAGAAATTTTTCAAGACACTTTATTCGAACTTCATTTATTTGAAGCTTTATCAAATTTCTTTTACCGCATTCCGCATTTTGTTCGAAATCTAGTATTTAATTTGAATGATGCTTAATATGTATCTCACAAAACTTGCAAAGACAAATTCTTTTAAACATATATTTTTTTAAAAGTTGAAGTCACTTCGAATTTGACACAGTCTCTAGAAATTCATGTAATTACTCTTTCACGCTTTTTGGAAGCTTTTAAACTTTATCGTTGAAATAATGTAATACATTTCGACTTGAACTGCTCACCAAAACTAAAAATAAATACATAAAGCACAATGATTTACAGTATATCGTAAATAGTGCAAATGATCTGAAAGGTAAGTTGTTTTGAAAAGGTTTAGTCAATATTCAAAACTTTTTTTTTTGTAACTTACGAAAGACATTTTTTTTTTTAAAAATATGACCTACATTTATTTTATACTTTGCAACAAAACTGATTTCATAACAATGGTCATTTTCACAAGCGGATTGTTTTTATAGGATGGGAGGCAGCTGACCCTAGGATCAATGCGGGGAGTTCCAATGGTGGCCACTAGTCCTGTGAGGCACGAGAGTCCCATCCAGATGAATCCCATTGAAGTCCAAACTTACCAACCGCCCTGGAAAGCCCTTACAGACTACGCGGCCATGCAGCCCGACATAGATCCCACAGCGCCACACTTCCAGCAGATAGTAAGTCAGGTGAGGCATCCTGTAATAGTGTTATGCAAAAATTAAGCGTTGGCTGTTGAATAATAGACATTTAAGGGGCTCTCGATTAACAACCATTTTCAATTCGTGACCTTAATACTAATCCTTTGGCAATTCTACTTTCCTCCTCAAAGTTAGACTATTGAATTTATTTAAATGATTAAAAAGAATCAGATGAGTTTCAAATATTTAACTAAACTTTTGTTCATTCGCTTTTTTTTTCTCGATTTTTGGAAGTATTCAAGACTTTTTTTTACAAATCTGAAAACATAAGAAACTAATTATTAAAATAGAATTAAAATGTTTTGAAATCAGTGGGAAATTCTAATTCCATAGAAAACTGCATGGTTTATTGCTATTTGGATGTCATTTATTCAATTCAATTTAGTCTGGGTTTTAGGAGTAAATCCATAGAATTAACTAGCATTCATGAATTTAAAAGTCTGGTAGACGAAAATTTTAAATATCTAGCAGTGTATATTTAAGAATGTAGTCACACTTAAAAGTTGCTAAAATTATGTTATCTTAGCTCAGAATTGAAATTATAATCAAGATCAGAAAAAACCTGATATTTGTTATCACATTTAAGATTTAGTAACATTCACTCTCAATGCAAGCAGTTTTTCACTTTAACATATAAGATTAAAATTCTATTTACATTGAAAAATAGAAAAATAGATGTGAAATATAGTTTGCTCTAAAAATATAAAAAGGGATATGTAATACATTAAAACAATCAAGTGAAATTTGTATGATTTTCTATCACAAAAACTGCTTCCATTTACATCGTATTCTTAACATCAAGCCTCAATTGAAATTCCAGAAAAAAAAAAAAAAAAGAAGAAGAAGAATATTTTTGTCACACAAACTTAGTAATGATGATTATTACAATATAATGCATGCAATGATTTTTTTAAAAAGAAAAGTATGTTTTAGTTTTAAATAAATGACTGTGTAGCAGCTAAAAATATTTTGCAAATTACAAAAGACAAAAACGATCAATTAACTCGGATTCTAAGCATCATAAGCTGCTTTCAAAGAAAATTAACACAATTATAACCTTAATTATGATTTTATATATGTTTATAAGAAAATTTCGTTGCGAAATTAAAAATGAATCTAAAAATTCATAGTTACTTGTATAAAGTCAGAAAGTTTTAAATTTTAAGGCATACAGTTTTAATGTTATACATTATTTAAAATAAATAAAAACTTGATTAATTATTTTGCATTATCAGTGATATTATTATCTGGAATTCATAAATATCTGATTCTTGGATTTAAATCAGTAAAATATTTAGAAAAATTTCATCTGAGACAATAATCCATTTTTTTTAAAAACATAATTTGAAACTACGTTGCTTGAAGTACCAATAATTGTAAGAAAAACTATTTTAAACAGAGCGTTTCACTTAAAACTCGGTATTTTTTCACTTGTTAATTGAATCCATAAAAAATTAAACATGTAAATGATTAGCTCTAATAGCTTTTTTTAAACTCATTTGAGAAAGAATATGGAATTTAAAAACATAAATTTGGAATTTAAAAGAAAAAATAAGGGTAACCTTAACATTACTGATCTCTCAATGAGTTTAATTAATGGATGAAAGTGATTAAAATTTTAGTATTTCTGTAAAATATTGAAGATTAAATTTCTCTTTTTCCTAGTTTTGAATTTCAGCATTCAGTAAATGGTTACAAGATGATTGCATAGTATTATAAATAAGGATCTAGAATTCATTTAAGAAATATGTTGAGGAGGTTCTGGATTCCAAAAATAAATGAAATCTCCAATGAGAAGCAAAATAATAACAAAATTAATTTTTATGCTTTTTTTAAATAGCAATGTTGAAAGGGGTTCTCGGTTTCTTAATATTGAAAAGAAATCTTTGTTTACATCAGATTCTAGTACACCACGTTTGTGAGATTAATAAAAAAAATTATTAGTACAAATTTGATAAAAAAAATTATAAAGTATATAAGTTGTATAATTTTTTTTTCAAGATATGCTACAAACTATATTATGCAACTATTTAAAATAGCATAAACTTATCGTAAGCAAATATTACGAAAATTTTTGATGAAAAATAACAGTTCGCCGCAATTTTATTCCGCCTTGTTTAATTTCAATAGAAAGAATCACAAAAATCAATCTTATTTAAATTAATCTTCTTCTAAACACTATATAGAAATTAAATTAAATAGTCTTAAATGCAATATAAATTTCCAGTTAAGAAAATTTATATCATATGTATTTTAAAGCCTTCGCCAATCAAATAAAAATTTTCTTATCAGATTCCCACGCATTTCGATGTACACGAGAAAAAAAATAATTTCGAAACGGAACTCATTTCACTTTTATCACCACGCGTAAACAGATCCAATTGTGTGCTAGAGAGGGGGAAAAAAACTAAAAGAGAAGGAAAAAAAAGAAACAAATTTATGTATTATCGGCTGATTCCTAATGGTGGTCGTCTCAAAAAGCTTTCTCTTCGGTATCTTAACCCTCAACCGAACCAGAAATGGGGGAGTGAAGAGAACAAAAAAAAAAAAAAAAAACCTGAAAATGATTTGAAATCTTTCGGCACATGCATCATGCCATCACCTTGCCATTCCTAAAAAAGCAGGCGCCGGACCGCAATAATTGCACAATAAAAGGTACCCGAAGGCAATCCGAGGCCCCACCGCAGACTACTAGGGCGACCGCCGTAGCTAAGATAGCCATGGCGCCATTCAAGTCGTAGAGATTTCGCCGTGTTCTGTGCCCTGATATCTCGCTATGTTTTTCTAGGCATGGTACTTCTCAAGATTATCGCCAAACTCTGCCCTGGTCGGCGTCAGACGCGCAGTCTGCTCATTACTGTGCCCCGGTCCCGATATTTTAGTCCGATAGATTAGTGATAGATTTTTCTTGTTTTCTTTCTTTCTCTTCCCACGTGGCCCCCCCCCCCCATTATCGACACTCTTAAAGAAGAATAAAAAAAAATGCGCTGTGAAATAAAAGTACAGTAGCCATCACTGCCCGAGATCAGAAGAAAAAAAAATCTATTGATTGTATTTATTGGGTCTACAGGATAAATATTTTTGAGACCAGAGTTTTGTGTAAACACAACTGAGTAATGCGATGGAGTCAAATTATTGCACTATAGTATGTGTACTTAATGATTCTAAGTTTCTTTGTTAGATTGAACGTAAATTTATCAATTATCACAGTTTTCTATAAGGTTTCGACTAGCTAAATTAGGAACATGAGAAGTTGCTCATATCATGCAAAGGAAAACTTTATTTCGTAAAATATAAAAAAAATATCTGAAGAATTTAAGTTTTTCTTCTACGAAAAATAAATCACATTTTTCTCTTACAGTATAAAAATACCGTGATAGTTATTAAAATATCTATCTTAAGCTCCCTTCTAGATGAATTTTGATTTCGTGAAAGTAACGTTAACCTTTTGGAACTTCTGTTCCCCCCCCCCCCAAATCTAGATTATTTTGTTTATTTGAATGCAAAAACTGTGCATCCGAAGGAATAAAAAACAATGACAATTCTTGTGGAACTCTTTTTTTTCCGATTTTTAAAAACATTTTTGCTTCTATTATAATTATTCATTTGTTTGATTTTCTGGTCTTCAAAAAATATTTTACAAAATCGAGGAGAAAGGGGAATTATTTTCATTATTTCTACTCTTAAGGACGTACTTTTTTTTGCATTCAAATATATAAAATAATCTAGATTTCAGGAAGAAAGTAAAAATTCCAAAAGATTAACATTACGCTCTCAAAATCAATGAATAATGAGTTTGAAAAAGTCCTTGTATTAGTGCAGAGATTTGATACTACTCTGGTACCCTTTAGAATGATTTTTTGATATTTTAAGAAGTATCTGCGTTCTATGAATTTTGCCGAAAAAAATTTCCTACCAATTGCTTCTACTTCAAATTGTGATTAATTGTCAAACTGCATTTTAAGGAACATAGTAAGCAAATCAAAATTCTCAGTTAACTCCTTTTAGCCGAAAAATTCTAAACAAATTAAATTAAGCTAACATAAGGGAATGAAAACTTGGATTCTTCTTGTATAAAAATTTAGATTTTTTTAGAATGTATCTTTGACTTATATTAACAATTTTCGTTGTTTTTGATTTCTCAGTACTACACACACACACACACATATATATATATATATATGTGTGTGTGTGTGTGTGTGCGGGCGGGCGGGCGTGAATGTGTATGATTACAATAAAAGTTTATTTCAATCCCATCTCTTTCAAATCTATTTTATTTTGAAATTTGCCCATTGATTTTAAAATACACAAATCGATTTCTATATCTATCCACTATCATAGTTACTGTTTGAAATTGATTAGAGGACAGGTCAGGCAGTCCGTTTAACATTTTAATTAGAACATAATAGCTCGTGGTAATTGAGCTATAGATCACAAATAGCTTAAAGAGAATCTTTAGTATTGAAAGTTACCGATTCTTGAATACACATAATTATATATTTCGCTTGATATTGCATTAGAGCATCAGAACAGGCAGTTAGCGGAGCCGAGCATTAACTAGTATCTCACTTGCAAACCTTTCACAGCACAACGCATGGGAGCTTTAAAGATTATCTAGATTTAATATACTTCTGCTTCACCGTCTCATCCCTTAAGCTTTTGCAGGGAATTTAACCTCGAAGCTTTAACAAAACACTAGTTTCGCCTGGCCATGAAGCTCACGTCTTTCGCCGTTGGGTTACCATTTCATTGAAATTATTCAAATGATTAATTTTGTAATTTCTCGAGGATTCAATCATCATGACAGTTTCGATAAACCCACATAAAAGATAATGAAACATAGAAATAAAAAAATATTTGGAACAATAAGCAGAATCTTATTAAATTTTAATATGTTTCCGCAAATAAATTTCTGATTCATCAAGGATAATGTTACATAAATATATTTCCTAAAATTAAGAAAAATATATATATTTGCATTCACTGTTGCGATGCTGAACTTGGACTCGCTTATAATAATTACTTTTTTTTATAAATGCTAATTCAGAAAATTAAATATTAAAATAATAGAAACATTATCTCGTTAATGATATATATATATTGCTACATATACATACATATATAATGTGTGTAATATCTCAATCAATCACTAAATAAACATGTATATGAGTTATCAATAATACCATCAATGAATTTTAAAAACGTGAACTAGGAAATATATATATATATATATATATATATATATATATATATGCCATTATTACCCCAAATTAAACCATAAGCTAGTTGAAATATGCATAGCATATTTCGGTAGAAACAAAGGAATAAATTTAAAATAAAGCAATTATACTGAAAATTAAGTAAGACAAAAAATTAAAAAAAAAAAACGAAATAAAGTTACTTAAATTGTAGTATAAATGCAATATGAAACCAATAATATACAAGATCACATAATAAACATGTATATAATTTATTGATAAATTACATACAAGACCATTTTAGAACCGACTATATCAAAATAAAAATTTAACTATATCTTAAGTATCAAGCTAAAATCAATGATTTAAAACTATTCTGTCTCTACAATGGTCATAAATTATAAAAGCACCTCCAAAATTTAGAAATCAGAAACTAAGAAAAAAGAAAAACAAGGCAATAAAGTGAAAAATGGAGATAAAGAAATTTAAAATGCTGTCTCTCAGTCTTGGTACTGACAAAGCGAGTTGATACTAGTATTACGGATCCAACTCATCCCACTCAGCATAACTACCTTATAACAAAACGATAAAAAACCAAACACAATCAAAAGTCTATTCATAGAAAAGTATTTCGATCGAAGAAATAAGAGTGAACCAAAGAAATCAAAATTAATTTTAACCAAATTAAAATATTTCGTTAAAAATCAAACAGGCATCATTTACACATTTTATACACTCAAAATGTAATTTTTAAATTTCATTCATTTGTTTCTTTAAGTTTTTTTTAATTCTAAATTATTAATTTTTCAGTAATTGCCTCATAATGATTTAGGGTACACACCATGAAGGGAAAATTCATTTTCCTACGATAATTAAGCTTGTTACAACTTGTGAGCGAAATAGTTTTTTTGTATTTTACTTTGCTAGATCAGTTCACGGTAGATCATTCTATACAGTTTGAATTCATTCTATTGTACATCTTTCAACAGCGTCAAGGCCGTACAGGATACCCTATATAAATTGACTTCCATACAAAGGTCTGTAAGACCGCCAACACAGAACTACTATTATCCCACACTCCCATAGTTACCACTTGATTTTTTTTTTTTTTTTTTTTTTGTTATTCTTACCACCCCCGGTTTAGATGTTAAGATACCGCTAAAACAGCAAACCTATCGAAAACAAATATTCCACTTTTTTTTTCCTCGATAAGTTTGGGCAACGGTTTAACAAGTCACGTTTGATTTCACGGCTTCTCTCACGTCGCTGCTTATCTTACCACTTTTCCAACGGGAGGGGAAGTCACCAGTTGCATAAACATAACCCCCGAACTATTTTAGAGAGTTCTTAAGAGGATTACTGGAGCTAAAAAGAAAAATAGGGGAAGGGGTGCGGAAGGGACCACTCAATAGCCTAGGGTAACGTTGATTGGAATACTTGAAAGTTATCTTAGATTTAATTTCGAATATATATATATATTCATTGTCTATATGTTCATATACACATTTAAAACTTATTTTTAAAGAGAAAACTGTCTTAATATTAATATGGATCAGTGTGATTATAACATGTACCTGTTTATTTTGTACATTTCAGATTCAAAAATAATTAAAAAATTCAGACTTTGCTAGCATTAATTCATCAAGTGAAAGATTCTTTGGTAGTCAAATATATATTAGTAGCATGCAAAGTACATCTTAGAAAGAAACATGCCTTCAGATTAATATAAATCCGTAAAGTTGTAACATCCGTAACTATTTATTTTACTGTATATTGATCATTAAAAAAATATTCAGTAAATGTGCATCTTCAGTTTTAATTCATAAAGTGGAAGATTCTTTTGTTATTGTGGAAACAGAATATAGAGTACATCTTAGAAAGAAATATATATTTGTATATTAATATAAATACATTATAATCTATTGTTTATCAACCTGTGTACTGAAAATTTAGAAAAATACGGAATGTTTAACTTTAATTCATAAAATAAAATATTAGCTTGATATTAGTGTTGTGGAGACAGAATGTTAAGCACGTTTTATATAAGGGAGGAAATATTGACACATCTAAAAGAAGTAAAACAATAGAATGTTATACTCTTTATTCTATTGTAAAGTCAAAAATATGATATTAATATAGGAATTCTTCAATTCGACGAATTATCCGAAATTTGGATTCGATAATTTCACGTTAGATGTGAATATATTTAATGTGAAGACAACCTTCAACAGAACTCGAACCTAAATTTTAATTTCATTATGCGTGACAGTATAATACAATGAAGATAAATAACAAAAGTTTCTACTTTCTGAGGTCAGATAACGCTCAGAAAATTGAAAAGTAGCATACAATTCCCTCAGTTTTTTGTCTCATTATTGAATTCAGGGTTTCTACAGAAGTGAGAAGTAAATGTTTTTAATACAAAATTAGCTTTGCATTTCCCTTTTGTTTTTCAATTTTAATATATATTTTCCAAGAAGAATGGCACGTAGAACAATTACTTTTCGCTTAGCCAAATCATACAAGCAATTGCTGATTGCTGAGTTTACCTTTCATAAATTATTCTACTTATAATGTATCTTTATTTCCTTATTGATAAATTGATTATTATGCAAGAGGAAATATTCATAATAATCAGTGTAAGCGTGGTATTTTATCTCAATTATTTTAAAAATGAGATATCCATTATTATAAGTATTGAATATTTAAGCTATTGAACTTCCTTTTTTTTTCAGAAATACATATATATTTATTTAATTCCATACAAGTTATTTGATGTAAGGTGTTTAGATATAAACAAGCTTGAATAGATAGATGAATGGACTGATTCTTTTTTATCTCTGTAAAACATTTGCTTAAAATATTAGTCACTTATACGATATATATCCTTAAAGCAATGACAAAATTATTTCATAATTAATTTTTTTTAAAATTCATGTTGTTCTTTCAATTTATGAAAGTAAAAGAATGTATGTTAATACTGAAATTGTTGATATTTCAGGCATGATAATTATCAGAAATAAATTTTTTTTAGTTCGAATGCAGGTAATAAACTTTCATTAAAACGATTGTATTATTCTTGAATTTTTATGAGATACGCCAGCATTCACTAAAAATGTTACGATAATTATTCTAATATTTTAAGGTTCTGTTATACTAGTGGATGGATTACAGTGAAGTTGCTGAAAGTTCATTATTTCTACCACAGAAGTTATTAAAGTAATAGGAAAGGAATTCTTGGATGTTAAATGTAACTCATGTGGAGCTTTGGAAAATGAAGAATCAGTCGTCCCCCTTTTTCTTCCACAACATCATTAAAAAAATATTATGGTCAGTGACCAATTGTGTATAGGAAATTTTTCTATAAAACATTTTAAAAATGAAGTTTTAGTTTCTGTGAACAAATATAAATTTAAAAAAATTGTAAATGAAAAAAGACTTTAAGGCTGTTTAGTACATGATAGTATAAAAAGCTATAGAATAGGTGTATAACAAATGCCCGCGTATTGTAAAAATTATAAGACATTGATTGAACTAAAATATCTTTAGAAATTTAAAATAAAACTAATCAAATAAGTAATTTAACTACTAAATAATATTAAGCCACCAAAGTAAATAGAACAATCATAACTGAAAAAAGAAAACAAACAAAAAATGAACAAATGTAAAGTAGCGGAACATAACAAACAATAAAAATTGAAACAGACTTCAGCCTATTTTGTAGGGTTTTTAGAATTGCGAGTTCAACTACCTCCCTCCAGTACATTATATAAAATTGCTATAAACCAAGTAAACAAATTAAACATTTAAATCAAAAAACAAAAAAATCAAAAAGGAAAATACAATCACTATATTATAAATAATGAAGAGGTAAAATTGAAGGGTAAATTATTAGAAAAGACGAAAATAGTTATTACATAAAAACAGAAAAGATTAAAACAACAATAGTTTAAATACTTACTTGATTAATTTTAAATTAAATTTCAAAAAATACTTTTCTTTAGTCGATTTTTTTTATAATTTTTATGTATGGACATTGATTTTACAAATATTCTATAGTGTGTTATACAGTCACGTAATTAATGTCTTCTTTCATTTACTATTAGTAATATCTTTTTCAAAATACTATTAAATGCTTTCATTTTTTATCTCTTCTCGAATTAAATTTGTACTTTTCCTTGTTTAGTTATTTCTTGTGTTTATTGCATCAATAATCTTATGGTTATTTAATTCTATCAATATATTGTCAAACAATAATTTGGCTGAACTTTACTGTAACATTATATGATTTTTTTTATATAGGGCTTATGTCTCTAATATATATATGTGTGTGTGTATACATACATATATATATTATGTGTGTATTTATATATATATATATATATATAGTATTTAATATCCTTTGTCTTGGAGACATAGTCGTATTCTATTTTGATGCTGCAAGGAAATGGGAACTTTTGTAGGTAGTATTTATCTAGTTAAATCACTCTGATCTATTTTTTAAGCTATCTTTACATAATGCGGAGCATTGTCTCAGGTTTTAAAAAATTTACATATATACTGCTGTTTGTAGAAAATGCAACACCATGAAAGAATCATCAGAATCAAATGAAATTTAATGCAGAAACGACTTGTACTGATACAAATAAATGATGAAATTTTCAAAACAAAAGAAACAAATTAAGCGTCCGAAATCAGTATTTGGTGCAGCCACCATGCGCTGCAATAAGTGCTGCTATACGACGTGGCATGGAGTCAAACAGATGTTGAATATCTGCTTGAGGAAGAGAATTCCATATCGCTTGTATGCGCAACCAAAGTTCGTCTTTGGAAACTGCAGGACGCGGATCACGAGCGAGACGCCGACCAACCATATCCCACACGTGCTCAATAGGCGACATATCCGGTGAATAAGCAGGCCAAGGAAGAAGTTGCATGCGTTGTGCTGAACAGAAGTCTCGAACAGTCCGCGCAACATGTGGGCGTGCATTATCCTGCTGAAAGATAGCTCCAGGGATGCCTTGAAGGAAAGGAACGACTTCGGGCTGTAGCACTTCACGGACGTACCTGTTGCTATTGAGATTACCCTCAATTCGTATCAAATTGGATCGTCCATGATACGAAATCGCACCCCAGACCATAACTCCGGGTGTTCGACCACTATGTCGTTCAATAATACACTCAGGAAGGCAGCGTTGACCGGCATAACGTCTAACACGAACACGGCCATCATGGGTCCACAAATTGAAGCGTGATTCATCTGAAAAGACAACTTGGTGCCAATCAGCTCGCCTGTCTCTGTGCTCAAGAGCCCACTGCCGACGCAGCCGTCGATGATTCGCCGTGAGGGGAATCCTGTATAAAGGCACCCTTGCACGCAATCCACGGCGCAGCAGACGACGACGAAGTGACGAAGCCGACAATTGTACACCTGTAGCAGTAGACCAACGTGCTGCCAGCTGCCTGGAGGAAGCTGTGCGATCATTCACCGCCATGCGGAGCAGGTGCCGATCATCGCGCTCTGACGTCACCTTCTGTCGTCCAGTGCCTGTTTTTCGAGTTGTTCGGTGCTCGTCGGTCCACTGCTTCCAAACTCGCATCACTGTGGAACTGTTCCGCTGCATACGAGCTGCTATTGCGCGATAGGAAAATCCTCCTTCTCGAAGGCCGATTATCCTCCCTCGTTCAAACTCCGTAAGTTGCTTGAATTTCTTATTCTTCCGTCGTGGATGCATACTCAGATCTCACTAAACGTTTGCCACTAACAAATAATCATAGACTTTTTTCAACGTCCCGCTACAGCACTTTATTTATACGCTTTCAGCATCAATTCAGAGGGCGCTGCGCGCGCCGCGCACGCGCGATGGCTCTGAAACTTTATTAATTTGCATAATATCCTATAATTGACATTTGCTGCGAATTTCATTTGATTCTGATGATTCCTTCATGGTGTTGCATTTTCTACAAACAGCAGTTTATTAATTTTATCGCTATTGTTTAAAAAGGTCATCACTTCTTATTTATCCTATCCATTTTAATTTTAAACAATTCCTCTTTTCCTGTTTGAAATATATTTATATCTGCTTCTTATACTAAATGAATAGTTCTCGTTACCTCAGAAAATAGATTCACTTTTCAGCTTATGTAACTCACTAGAATTAAAAATTATTTTCTTGTAAAATTTTTCTAAATCTGAAGAGTATCACTGCGATAAGCGTTTATATGTGGTAAAACTTTTAACAAATTGATGGGCTTAATATATTAGTATTACTTATTATAAGAAATCATATTATAAGCTTGTGTTTTCTTATTTTATTTATTGCGAGCCAAACTTAGACCACTTTTTCAAAAATAAAATTGCTCTAATATTAATACTATATTTTGGCTTTGTAAGGCTCACTCTTGTGTTACATTTTTCATTTTGTAGTGCGTGACTTTAATTTGTGCTATCGGGTTTTCTCAATTCAGCGATACCACGTTCCTTTCTTGAAATTGTCAATGCAAATATGCAAAAAAAATTAGGGAATAACATATTTTAAATTAGAGTATAACACAGCTTTCAGATTCAGTTCCAATCCCACTTGAGCAGCCATTAGTCACTTTCACCTAATCATAAAAAAACGACTCTTCAAGGAAAGATTTGTTGGTTGCCTAAGATTCTGGCATTAAATTTTCATGGGACATATATTGTGCTAAATACAAGATGCAGATATTACCATTTCCTCAGATAAAATTACTTAAAATCTAACTTTGGATAATACATAGAATTAAAAAAAAAAAAAAAAACGGTTTTTAAAATTATATGCATACAGAAAAGCCATTGGCATGTAAAAAATGTAATAAATTTGGTTGTGAACATTTTAAAACCAAATCAATTAAAGATAAATTGTATGCTATTTAAAATGCTTAAAGCTAGTTGAGTTTAAAGCAGAGCATTCAGTCAAATTGTATCTCACAGTTAATAGACAAACACACACTTGGGCAAGACTTAGACCATTTAGACTACTTCAACACGATAAAACTCTACATGGCAAAAATAATAGCGGGTAAACAGTTGGTACTTGCTAAATATACAATTGTCGTCTCAACCTCGTTTTGCCTCCAACTCGAAGAACCTATACACTACAGCGACGCAGTTACTCATACATAAATCCACAGACTGAAAATTTTCCAACATAATCGCTCCACATCACAAACTACAAGATTCGTTCTAAAGGGCCGTGAGCAACCCAAGTCTCTCAGGAAAAGTCCTCGTCATTGTCAGTCGAAGGAAGAAATTCAAGCTGGGTTATTAACCATCATTGAAATTCAACGTGGAATTATCTGCGGTGATTTGACATATCGAGCTCCACGATTTTCAGTTGTAATTGTTACGGATTCTGATACGTGTTTTCCTTCAGTTAAACTCTTGAGGCTTTCAGATGACGTTATTTGATTTGAGAACCTTTTCTTATGAATGAACCATGATTTATGTAAATTGGAATAAAAATAGGGAAGTGCGGTAAATAAGATTGATGAGATAGTATTTATAAGCTGCGAAGATTTTAATGTGAAGGTTAAAGGTAGGGAGAGAGAGAGAGAGAGAGAGAGAG
>BMAW01112230.1:102296-143521 GCA_019974015.1 Nephila pilipes
GAGAGAGAGAGAGAGAGAGAGAGAGAGAAAGAGAGAGAGAGAGAGATTGGAAGATTTGTACCATGGGATTAATCCTGTGCGTACGCTAAAATCGATGTTAGATTAGGCCGTATTCAGACCCGAATTAAGTAGTGATCGGAAAGGCTGAACTTTTTTTTTTATTCTCCTTAGTTGTAGACGTTTGAAGAGGTCTGCTTCATATTAAGTTTTGGTTATTATCACGAAAAAATAAAAGTTGGTTAAGAAGTGATTCGGTAATTTAAACTTGTTAATTATTCATTGAACTTTAATAATTTGTGATGGATCAAATACAAACTTATAACGAAATCGAGGTGTCTCAGTAACACTCATATCTTACTTTTCCGGAGAAATTATTCTGTTTCAAATTGAGTTTTACCTCTTATATCGGGAATGTGCGAAATAATTTAACTAACTAAAATGAAGTATTATAGCTCTTAGGTTTCGTTTTCCCTAAATCTGTCTCCTTAAGAGCTCTGGAAATACAATATATGTGATTTTACGTCATATTTCATAACTTCTTTAAGTTATTGGAGCATCACATTTTATAATACAATTCCCTTTTATTAAATCAAGTAATTTTTTCTTTGTAAAACATGATCCCTTTTTTTTCATATATATCACTGCAAAACTTGTTTTTCAGTTTTATATGTTAAGTAAAAAATTTTAGAGGAGTCACAAAAGTAAGCTTGTACTTGAGAAAAACAAAAGATTGTTAAATATAATTTGGGGAAATCATAATTCTGGCTATGAATATAGATTATGCGTATCACAATCAACATCAGATATTATAATTGTATTGTAATGTTACCTACACACGCACAACTTAAACTCAAATTCACTAATCCCATTTAGTTCACTCTAATCTCTTCTTTAGTTTCTCTTATATTCCCCCCCCCCCCGACTGCTCAAAGCAGTAGTTTCCAACCTTTATCCTTCTAAGCTTCTCTGAAAGAAAAAAGAAAAAAAAAAAAATTTTTTTTTGCACCACCCCAACCGACTATTTTTCAAAGTTATAATAATCTGCATGCTTCGATAGTAAAAACTTTATTACAACAAAAACAAAATTTGAAAGTTACAATTAATAGAACAATAACAAGGTTCGTTACAGCATATAAGTACATGTATTTTTTTATGTTACATTTTTAATACTATAAAGTAACTACATCAATCACATCAAAATTTAAGAAGGGGGTTGTTATTTATTCTCACAAAAAAGTTTGTCAAATATTAAGAGCTATGGGGAAAGGGCCACGAGTACCTCTTTTTCGAATCTTCTAGTGACCAGGGAGGCGATGTGATTTTTCGTCAAGTCGTGCAGCAGCTTTTATAGGGGTGTATCAGCTCAAGTGTTGTTCTCGTCACTTGACCAAGGTACAAAACTACGAAGTCCATCACAAATAATCGTCATTTTACGTTAAAGTTCGACGTCAATAAACCTTCAATTACTCGCAGTCAGTACCGAAAGGTTGTTTTTCACTTGATATCCGGTATCTTCATTATTATTGGCTTTTCTTTTGTTACTACGTAAAATTTTATCTGTAGTTTCAATTAGAATTTTTTAAGAAAATTAATTAATATGTATAGAAAATGTATTAAAATATATCTGAGATTGTTTATAGAAATAAATAAATATTATAAAAGCTATCTGACAAATATTAATAAAAGAAGTTTCTATTCTAATTTATGATATGAAAAATAATTTTTAATTTCAAATTTTGGAGTCTTCCTGGCAATACCCGGCTCCTTCCAAATTAGAAACTTTTAAACAGAAAACTTATATATAAAAAAACTAGTATATGCAATTCACTTCAGTTCAAAATCTATTTCTGTAAGCTTCGAGAAGTGAACGTCTGCTCTTTGGAAAAAGAGTCGATAGAACAGAATAAAATTAAACAAAATATGTAATAAAATTAAAGATAAACCTTACATAACGGTCAATAGCTGTAATACGTTGGTAAATAAAATGTTATTATAGATTGCTGTTATTAAACCTAAAGGATAAATTTTGGATTTTGTTTTGTTTTGTTTCAATATGTTATTTTCTTAAATTTAAATTATCTGAAGCTTCCACAGAAGTGTCCCAGAGTATAAATATCCCAATGTAATTGTTCCAAAATTATATTTGTTTTTTTTTTATTTTGATTGTCGGTACCCTTCTAAACACAAGAGAATTTGAAGTTGTGGAAAGAAGGGGGTGGGAGTGATTTCTTTAGCTTCAAAAGGAGGATTACCCGAGAGTCTTTACTATTTAATGTTCCAAAAATAAAATTTGCTTTTGATTTTGATTGCAACTTCCCTCCTAAATATTAAAGGATTTTGAGTTGTAGAAAGGGAGGAAGCTTAGTTTTTGGGATTTAATGGTAGGCAATAAGCCTTCTCTGGATTTCGTCTGTAGACAGTATTAATATCTGTCCTAGGTGCATCATCCATTTTAACTGACTTTTATCCAAAGGAGAGGGGAATGATATCGAACGCCGTTGCTTGCGTCACGTTTGTAAGCACATTTTGACCAAAGTAGTGTCGAGGGGCGGATATCCATAGGTAAGGCCCATCGCAGTCGGCACGTGACCTAAACTATGTGTCTCCGTCTAACAATGCATTTATTTTCATCTTTTTGCGGTCCCCCCTCCTGTGGCGTACGCCTACCACCTCTGGCCATTGTTCGCGCAGTTCATGCAACGATGATCTCGATAACTGTCGGAGGGAGGGGAGAAAAAAAGTTATCGTACGCTTTGTCCATCTGTTTATTCGATTCAGGTACACCCTTCCTCGCCTCCTCCTCCGATTATTACACGCCACAGTGAGTTTTGTTGAGCTCAGGGTGTGTAGGATGCAACTTCATTGAAACATAAATGCAGGAAAATGATTTTTACATTTTACGCATCGTGTGTACGTTAGTGGACTGGGACTGGAAAGTTTAGCTTTTGTACGTTTCGTAAGGTTGCAACAGTGTTTCTGTCTAGTGATTGTGAGTGCGACACGGCTGAATATATGTATCTAAACTTTGAAATTATCATTGGACGTTTTTATACAGAAACGCTTACGGGAGTTAAAAGAGAGAACAGAATTTGAAGAAAGTATCAAAAAAAAATCAGAATTGCAATGTTCTCTTCAGGTATTCAACATATGTATATGAAACCAATGAAGCGTTTATAACAAAGGAACTAAGTTCAAAGCATTGAACATTTATTGTTAAAATAAGGACATTCAATATTCCTAAGCTTACGCCACATTTAAGTGGTTTATTAAAGAGTTGTTAAAGAAACAATGTCACTGCTGTAAGTAAGAATTACTTTTCAACCTATAATCTACGTTAAGTGGACTCAGAGAAAAGGTTTATTTGAATAACACACTCCGAAACTCAAATTTCTCAACATATTTCTTATTTTATAAATAAATTTTAGAATAACTCTTAACAAATTTTTATGCATGAATATATATATATACCTAAAAATTATAACAATTCGGAATTTTTTCAATTGAATATTTCGATTTTTTTTCCTTTTTGTATACTATTAAAATAAAAAAGCATTTCGTTTTCCTCCCCCCACTGAAATTTGCTGTAATTTTGACATTTTAGTCGTTTATATTTGCAGATTCTTCTTCTTATTATTTCCAATTATTTAGACAATGGCAAAATAAAATAGAAAGGTCTTGGTTGGAAGAGAAATGGCGTAAGAGGTTAGGTCAAACAAATTTTAAACATCATTCTTCACAGTCTCGTAACATTTCACTTCACATTTTTTTTTTTCGAATGTTACTTTTTTTTCAAAGAAACTCTTTGAAGAATGATATAATACAGAATAAACTGTTCACTAAATGCTTCAGAAATGAAAAGTCGAAAGTCAAATAAAACTCTAAAACTTTTCCAAAAAATGTGATTACCTATTATGTTCAGATCTGTTTTAACACAAATTTCTTTTTACATTATTTTGATGTAACATGGATTTTAAATATATAACATTATCTTTTTACAGGTATTTTTGATTTAATACAACCGATCGAAGTTTTGAAAAAAAACTTTCTTTTTTTTCCATGCCTATCCTGTACAGTATATTTTTTCACATTTCTAAAATCCCACAAATTCACAATGCATCTTTTATAAGTCATTTTTTAAATTGAAAATTAATTCTTTCTTTTACCTTTATTATTAGTTCCCGAATTTTAACTTCATTGCATATAGAAGAGGGGTTCCCTCCCCCGAAATCTATATTTTTATGTATGACGTTAAAAGGTAAATTATTGCTTTAATGTCAATAAAAATTAAAATAAAATTAACGCATGTATAAAATTATTAATTTTGTCTGAAGTCTATAATTGGTTAGTTAAATAAGCAATCTATAGCTGATACGTGCACGAGAGCGCATTTTACATTAAGTCTTCTCCTTCCCAAGGTGTTACCCTTTTTTTCAATTTCTTTCAGTGTGCTTTTATCTAAATATTATAAATATTCTCATTTTTTTGAAAATAATATATGCTGAAATTCTATTTTAATTTTCAGAGGAGTTTGCATATTTTTCGAATTCTTGAATTAATAAACTTTCTCCACGTAAATTTTCTCTATATACCGCTTACCTTTATGTTACATGTGTATTATATTATTATATTTAATGAGCAATGCATAACAATTTTAAGATTCTAATGCAAAATTTTGTGCAGTTTACTTTTGCCAATTTTACAAAAGTTCAGAATAGTTCTTCCATTTTCATTAGATTCGATGTACTTTTATTATTATTATTATTACATGGAGTTTCGGGATCAAATGCAGAATAATTCCTCAATTTTAGATAGATACGATGTATTTTTTACACATTTTTACAAGAGATTTTAGGTAATAGATTTTAGAAAAATCTCTGTTTTCTGTAGGTACAATGCATTTTTTTACACAGGTTTTTCAGATGTGAATTGTATAACAACAGTCGAATCTTTGTTATCAGTTAATTTATACTGTTTCTGTTTTCGATTTCTTCCTCATCTTCCTTACTTACTTTTAAAACTATCTATTACAGCATCCATCTTGTTTTTAATTGTTCACCATCCTTCTAATTTCAAAATGCTTTGTTTTCTTTAAGAATTTGATTTGCTGTAACTTAATAGCATGCATGCTATCATTTTGCCAATTTAATTAACAGCGTATATAATCGGAAATCATCCAATTCCAGAAAATTCATTTCTTTTCGTGAGCTTTAATCAACTTTTACTGTGGGAACAGAAAAAAAATAAATTGGAAGCAAATCTCATAAAAAAGCATCAATGGAAACAAATCAATTTTATACTCTCTGATGAAAATTCCTGAAAGAAAGCAATTCATGGAACAAAGAACTCAAATCTCTAACTTTCAAGGGGAGGGCAGAAATAAAAGATTTTTTTTTCGAAGGGAAAAAAAGGATGGTTTTTATTTATGCATAACGTAGGGAAGCGCAAGATGGAAGCAAAGTATAAAAAAAAATGTCAATACTTCAAGAGTAGTAATAATAACTGGCTAGGCTTCTCTTTTGGCGCAATGGGGCGCAAACTTGGAATGGCGCCAAGGCTTCTGATGAAATACGGAGTTCTCTTGGTGACAGATATGGTGATGGGTTTTGCTGAGAGAGACGAAGAGGGGTTTAAAACATCGGAATACGAATTTATGACTTTACCGAGGAAGTCATAAAGAGTCACGGGAAAACACAAACTGCTTGCGTCATGTACCACCAAGTATCGTAGTCCAAAACTGGAGCCATGATAACCAAAAAGCATCATTTCTTCTTTCCTTGCTTTCCGCATTAGTTTGTGTATGAAGTTATTCTTTCTCCGATTAAAACGGAACAGTGCTTTTCTCGCGTCAAATCGAATGCACACAGAAGGTCAATTTTATTTCTTTTCCCTCCTTTCTCTGTTCTAAAAAACAAAAGCTAGTTACAATCTTAAGACCCTCGTGTTTTAGATGTAATGTCTCTGTGTCGTCTTTTTTTTTGTTATTCTTTTCTCCTCTCCATCTCTTTTATTTTAAATTTATTATCGTTTTCAGTGTGTCTAGAATAAGAAAATTGTCGTAAAATATCGCTCTGATAACGGCAGAAGTACTCTTGTCTTTCGATGGACAAGGATGTGGGTTTCGACGAATCGAATCATTGCGTAAGGAGACATAACTTTCAGTTTTTAAGAGTCGTGTTTCAGATATAGTCTGTTTCGGAATGACGAAGAAGAAAGAACGAAGCATGCATATAAATGTATATAATTTTGATATATTTTGTAAAAATTTATTGTCGGTTAATTTTACTTTTTTTCGTAAAGGACACGGTTATTACAAGCTATTAAGATAAATAAAAACAGAGTAAAAGAAAAATTCACCTGAAAAAGTAGCAGTTTGATGTAAATTCAAGGAAGTATATTTTCAAGGTTAAAGTATTGAAAGAAAGACTTGAATTCTAAAATATCTTCGTTTAAACTTCCTGAATCAAAAAGCAATATTGTGCTAGACTAAAAATTTTTTATATACGTACGTGTGTGACATTTTAAGTTAATTTTCAAGATCTTTTTTTGCCTTGTCTGTAATTTATACTAACAAATAATTAGTATAGATGTCATAATGAGAGAATATCATTTAAGCAGTGTTTTTATTACTTCTTTTTAGGACGAATTAAGATTCTTAACGTCAGACTTCAACTCAACAATTATCAAGAAAAATAGTTCATTCTGTGATTTTAATTTTATCTGAAGGACTGTTTAATTGCTTTTTCTGTGGTAATTAAAAAAGATTATCAAGTGTCCTTGAGATTTTAATTTGACTTGACATTGAGATTGATTTAGACTTTCTGATGCATTTCCATGTCCAGAATCCTACGAGTTTATAATTTATTATTATTTTTTAAAGCACGTTTGTCTACATTTTTGTACAAAAATGCGTTTTTTCAATTCTTAGAAACGATCTTAAAGCAAAATAATTTCAAGCACTTAAAAGGGATTCTTGAAATTATAAAAATGGGCATGAATTCATTTATTTTAATTCTCAAATCATACTATTTTTACTCTCTTGGAGCGAAAATGAAAATATTTTCTTTTGATTTGTATCATACATCATTTTTCTGTCAAAATATTTGAAGATATTATACAACTCAAAGGTTAGCTAGTGATAAATGGGATATACTAAATTGATTTAAAATAAATGCTAAATAATCTCCTCGTTGTTATATTAAGTACGAAAAAATATAAACTGCTCTTTTCGCATGTATTCATCCGAATTTTAGCGTGTAAACATAAGTTTCTAGTCTCGAGACAAGAAAATTTCAAATGTCCCTGGCAAAACAAAGGAATGTTGTAATTCAGAGATTAATTAATGATAAATGGGATGTATTGAGCTAATTTGAAATAAATATAAAAAAATCATAAGTTTTATTTAATTGTGAAAATAATGTAATGTATTGTTTTGTTTTACACGGCATTCATCCGAATTCCAGCGCTTAATATGAATATTTCTTATCTCGTTTCCAAAACACACTTCCCATGTGCCTTGCAATGACTTTTCCTAGATGATTCTAAGGTTAAATAAAGTATTATTTATGTTTTTACAATTGCTTAGAAATGAAATTCAGGTTAAAAGTTCATTTAATTTGGCTCCTGAATTTTCGCAATCTTACGAATTAGATTACAGCATGATAAGATAATTAATTATCTTACTCCATTAAATGGCTTGATCAACTATTTTTTGTCCACTCTACGCTTTACTAAACATGTTTTTTTTTTTTTTTTTTTTTTTTTTTTTTTAAACTTTTAATGCAAAGAGCTTTAAATAAAACATTCATTTTCCCATTAGAAAACTTCAAGTATTTTCATTAGCTTCTTTTATAAATAAGGAATTTGAATTACTTTTTACATATTGCTACGTTCCATTCCTTTATAGGAAAAAGTAAAATACATGAATGTGGCAAGTATTTTTGATTTTAGGCTATTCGAAATATGTTCCTAATGTTTAATAAAACAATTCCTACTTTTTTCAACTTTATTTTTCGTAGAAGAAATAAAGATAAGGTGATTTGTAACTGTGTTTTAAAATATTTATATATTTCAATAATAATAATGCTTTTAAGAAGGTTTAGAAAGAAGGGAGGCAAGGGGACACACATGTGTATACCTCTCCTTGGAAAACTTCAGAAAAGTTTTAACACTGAAATATAAAGTTTACTTTTGCTAAAGGCAAGAAGAAGAAAAATAATTTTTTCTGTACTATCATCGGTAAAATGCTCATGGTTGTTTGGATTTTTCTATAATTTGATTGAAAGGAAATTTAAAAGCAAACAGAAATTATTGTAATTCATAATTTAATAGCAATTTTTAACATAAAAAAGGGGGAGGGGAATCCGTTTATACAGAGATATTAGCTTCTGATATTTATGTATTTCCCATTTTTTATGTGAAAAAAAAAATATTTCTCGTGATATTTCAAACGATTAAAATGATTTCTTTTGGTTTATAATTCTCATAATTATTTTTAAATTCGAGGACTTACTTAATAACTAACAAAATTTAAAAAAAAAAAAAAAAATAGGCACATTCTAATTATAAAGAGCATTCGGCCGATTCTGGGAAACTTTGATTTGCCATTTTTTAATAAAATTGATGAACACATTAAAATTATTATATCGTTAAATTTTTTTTGAAGCAGTTATACATTTGCCATCTAGA
The DNA here is from genome assembly GCA_019974015.1 of Nephila pilipes. NCBI lineage: Eukaryota > Metazoa > Arthropoda > Arachnida > Araneae > Nephilidae > Nephila > Nephila pilipes. Next base: position 110,982 of record BMAW01112230.1, read on the forward strand.
AATGCCATTATTGGCGCCTATGAAGAAGAAAAAAAATACGTTTTCATAACAAGGTCTAAAATATTGAACGTTTACACTATTTCAATTCTTAGAGTTTTAGTATTTTTGTCAATCTTTTCACTTCTCATCGTGCGACCTAAATAACTCAAATAGAGGACAAAATATTTTCCTAACGAGATACTTTTAAAAAACAATAGTTTTGATTCATCACCACCATATTTTTTTTTTAAAAAAAAGTGAAAATCCTAAAATAAGGATTCAATATACAAAATACTCTTTAAATAATTAAAAAGTATCTTAGACATCGATAATTACAATATCAGAAGATTAATTTTCAGTTTCCAGTTTCTGATTGTGAGTATTTGACAGCAACGCATGTTTGCTCACCATTCAAGCTATATGCTTCTAAAAACATTTTCTTATCTAGAACTCTTACCTCGCAATTAATCAAGTTCAAATATTGAAACATGCGAAAAAAAAAGTTAAACAAACAAACAAAACAATGAAAGTCAAAAATGTTAACTGCTCACCAAATCATTAAAAATTTTTTGTAATGATTGTTACGATATTTTTCTACAGTCTTTCAACTCGCGACATTGAGTATTTATTATCAATGAGTCATCTGAAAAATCTCACATGCGTCTAAAAACTTTTCCAAATCTAGAACATTCAAAAGATGAAATTTGTCTCATCACAGCAATTAAAAAGAAAAAAAAAAAAAAAATCAAAACAAACAACAACAAAAATTTGAATAACAATTCAAGTCAATTATCAAGTTATTCCCTAAATGATTAAAAAGCATCCTTGATATCGGTGCTTAAGATAATAGAAGACTGATGTTTCCATTGCTCAACTTTTGACATCGAGTATTTGATATAATCGCATGTCTTCTCACCACCCAAACATGCAACTAAGAACTTTTCCACATCTAGAACTTAAAAAACAACAACAACCAAGACTTATGACTCATCACCTCGCAATTAGTAAAGTCCAAAAGTCAAAATACACACACCGAAACGAGGTCCGTTTTTCTATTCCCCCGTGGCCCTCACACGCGACTCGGAGCCGACTCTGCGCTTAAAGAAGTTGTCTCAGCGGTACCAAGGAGTAATTTCTCAAGTCGAGTCGTTTCAGGGATGTCAGAGTTATCGGTCCCTTGTCACGTGACATATCAGGTGACCATTGGCTTGATTTATAGTTGTCTGGCTTGACTGGAGACTCCCTTTGATCGGCTTCTGCACCCCTTAGGCGGGCCACTTGCTGCCAGAAGATAAAACAGTGCCTCGCGGACAACGTCAGTTTTAATTTATCCATGCTCCCCAAAAAAGAAGATATTTTGTTCTATTATCTATCCCCTCCCCAGAAAGTAATCGTCTTTCATGTCCTGGGTGAGTAAAAAATGCTGGAAAGAAGTGTTGCAATAATGTTGATTCAAATAGTTTCTATAAATTAATTCAAAAGCCTGAAATGAACTTGATATTCCAGGAAGACATGTCTTTCTTCTAGAAAAAAAGAAAATATCAGCATATAGGAGGGAAATATTGTTTCATAAGGCAGGAAATTTAACAAATGATTATTACTTTAGGCAGGTTACCTTCCCGCTATAGCTCTAATGGACGTTCGGAAAACTTTCTGAAATTTGTCTTTAGTAGAAGGACTACGATTGCAACTAATATAATTAAATAAGCAATCTGAGAAGCATGTAATTGGTAATTATAACTATTCAAAAAATATTTAGGACTATATCCAAACATTTCAGACTAAAAAGCAAACTATGTTGATGATAATTCTCTGACATAAGAATACGATAATTAGAAGCAAAAAAAAGTAACGCTGAAAATAACACCCCCATATATATATATATATATATATAATCTCTGCGTATTAATGTTTCTGATAATTATATATTTGCCAAAATTATAATTTCTTTTTCTCTTCTCCCACCCTTTTGTTTTTTTTTAAATGTCTTCATCGTTTATTTATATAATTTACAGCAACAGTTGTTTTTCCTTACGATAGAAAAAATTTGAAAATTAAATCTTCAGCTACTAATTATTATACACCAAGAACTTTTTTTTTTTTCTTTAAAAAAAAACTTACTAATTGAGCAGAATCATAAAACTGTAATAAAGAAATAGTTATGGTAAAAGCTTACGCGAACGAACAGATTAAACTCTTAAATTGTTCTATCTTCGATGTATTTAAAACTATCTGGTTTGGCACCCTAAATTTTGACCAAAGACAGAGGTATAAAAACGAATATCTTCCCTTCATATTTAACCAAACACACTGGACAAAAAGTAAGATTCGCAAATATAATTAAGAATATGCTTTGTGCTCAAAACCTACTAATATAATGAAGATTCCTGTTGAGGTGTCTTTTTCCCTTACAAAAAGAATCCTCAAATTTAATCTGTCAGAATTATAACTGCATTTTATTTATTCTCAATAGATAGCTTGTGACATGCATTATAACGTTTCACTCTCTCTCTCTCTGTATATATATATATATATATATATATATATAGTTATATATGCGAGTGATAAATTGATTACAAAATGTATGAATAAACTCATTATATTACAATCATAATGAAGTTAGGAAATGATCTCAATTATTAAAAAACAATTCGGTGCAAGAAATCATTACTTACCATTGACTAAAAGTATATATACACCGATCCCTATAAATATAAATCATTGCAAACAAAGAAAAATAAATAACATATTAAAACTATACTAGAAAAACATAATATAGTATAGAAATTTCCGAAAGTAAGTAAATTAAACGAAAAATTAAAATGACAACTACAAAAATAATATATATATATAATTTTTTTGCAGGTTACCAGTTCTACAATTGAATATTTTTTCTTTAAGTTATTTATAAACATGAAGTAAATTTGTTTTGCAATTTTTTGCATTGATGTCAAGAGATTCGTGAGAGTGGTTTTGCTCACATGGATTGACAAAAAGGAAATTCATTTCAGTTAAACAATTTATATATTTTTATTTTCTTGGAAAAAAATCTAATAATAAAAAAAACAGCTTAGAAATGGGACAGTTCCTTATTAATCTACCTTAGCTTTTTGCAAAACAATAAAAAAAAAAGTTTAGATTGGATGACGACTTCAGCTTTGAATGTTACTTTTAAAAAAATAATTGACATTTCAAGGTTTTTTTGTTTATCTCTTTTTACTAATTTTTCTTTTTAAACCATTTCTATTTATCTTGCTTGATTTTTGTCCTGTTTAAAATGACCTACTTATTCATTTATTTATTTTGTGCTGACTTCTTCGATTTTATTTTTGACGACCTTGAAAGATACCCACTGAAAATCGAACAAAAGCGTCAAAAAACCGTCAATAAGGCGATAGGGAAGACAAAATAGATGGAATAATCGCTCGTCAAGAAAATAATCGTACAGAAAACGAATTTGAAAAAGATAAAGTAAGATGCGGTAAGAGTTCGAAAAAGAGGATTTTTAAAACCCATTGCTTTTCAGCGAAAGACAATTTTTTATATATACATATATGTATTTTTTTTTTTTTGTTACTTCTTTATATAAAACCGTTCGGAAGAGAGAAAGGAGAAAGTTAAAAAAAATCCATCGAAAAGATAGGGAAAAAATAAAACTCTTAGGAAAAAAAAATGCCTATATATATAAGAAGAATAGGAACGTTTTTCCTTCTTCTTCTGGAACTGAATAAAAAAAATATCTGATTTAAAGAAAAATTCCACTGCGTACCACGCCCGGAGAGAGGGTAGAACAAAAAAAAAGCGTGTATATATACACATATATATATACGCAAAAAAAGGGGGAAAAAACTAACTAGCGAGAGGCTAGGAGGAAGCTTTTTGGCATACGTAAAAGAACGTGGTATTCTACCTTCATCGATTCGATTCTGACATATTCCAGGCAATTCCTCCCCCAACCATATTTTTTTCTTTCCTTCTTCCCCATTTTTGCTTTTTCTATCTTCTTTCCTCTTTTAGTTTGGGAGCGTCTATGCGGCTCTATATTTTTCCCAAGCGATACTCACGTTTTTTACTGTAACAGACATCTTTGCTGCCATGTTGTCTGCAGTGAATGCAAGAACGAAACAACTTTATTGCCTCACTCTTACGTATGACTCTTCCAACATTCATCCCTCCCCCTTATTATTATTATATTTGTTTGTAGTTGATTATTGCAGCACATCTCAAAGTGGTATTTTGTTTTGTTTTCATGTATTAGGAAGCAGTCTCTTCGATAGTAAAAAATATATATATAAAGGAATGTTATAGGTGAATGAATTCTGTTTTGATTACGGAATAATTTCTTTTTTAAGGAGTTGATTTATTCGTGGATGCATTTGCTGTAATCTTACAAAATGTTCGTATGATGAAGTAAGTTATTTACTATGCAACGTTAAAGATATTTTAGCATTTCTGTAATTGTAGTAGGAACGTTAATTTTTATTTATGCGCGGAACCAAATATTTATACAAAAAGTTAATAAGTATTCATCATAGTTTACAAAATAAGACCAAAATCATTCAAAATCAAAATAAGATAATCTATTTTTTTAAAAAAAAAAAAAAAAAAAAAAAAGTAGATAGATTTCAATACTATTATCCAAACACATTTATTTAAATTTTAATATTTGTATATGTGTGTGTTTTCTTTGGAAACTTTGATTATACGGTTGTTACTTTTTAAGTTATTATTTCTATTTTATATCTATTTTTTGTACAAAAAGATGGATTAAATATTTTTTCTATTACTGAAGGAATAAGTACATTATATCTTAAAAAAAAAAAACTTTACACGTTTGTTTCTATGACAGTAAAGTAGAATATCCTAATAAATCAGGAAACAAATCAATTTTAAACTGTAGATTTAACATTTAAGATCTGAAAACAATAACAAAATTAAGAACTTATTCTTTAGAGTTATTTGGGTTATTAAAGTGAAATATAATTTACATGTGGGAAACACTTGTTAAGGTCATGCTTTTGATTTATTGAATCCATACCATCTTAAGAGCATAAATGTTATGATAACTACATAATCTTCTTACGGCTGAGTACAGTAGATTGTTTGATATTCAATAGTTTTTCATCGATTAAAACATCATTAGAGTAAAAAACATTATTTATTTCTCCTGTAGAGCTTATTGCAATGAATCTATGAATCTCCTTTAATATTTTTGTTTATATATATATGTGTGTGTGTGTGTTTGGAAAAAAAATTTTAAAATATCAATTAAAGTATTTTTGAACATCTCAAATTTATAAAACAGTATTGAAAGAAGTTTGATAGAAATTTAGCTTAAGATAACACTAATAAACATTAATTTATGCCAACATTTTAAAGAATGAAATTTAGTTCAAAATATTAACAAAATTTCGAATCATTTTTGCATTGCAGTTTATTTTCTTGATTCAAAAATAATTTAAATGTTAAAAAATTTGAGTTTTAAATACTTAAACATCATAATATACCCAAGAAATTTCAAACTGAAATTAGCACTTTTTTGTTCAAACATTTAATCTTGGCTGGATTTATCTTTTAATTTTTTTAAATCGACAAAATAATTCTGTTTGTTCCACCTTTATAAGCATCATTCAATATATGACGAGTTTATTTTTTGAATAAAATTTTTAAAAAATGCAGCTTCAGTGCATTATGTTATAGAATTCAAATTATTTTAATTGAAGATCAGAAGTTTATTCATGTTCTTGTTTTGTTATATGACATTTGTACTGACTGTAAGACTTTTTTCTGCCCTCTTATTTGCTAGAAATATTTAGGGTATTTACCCGCACAAATCCAAATTCCACCCTCCCTGCAGCACATTGCCTTTCTCCGCACATCATTTTAAGATGACAACATTAGCGAGTCCATCGACTTCAAGTAGTTTATGGACTGAGGGGAGAAGGGAACAAAAGTCAAAACCGAACAAAAGAAGAGAAAAAAGAAGCGATTTGACGACTCTATATCCTCCCTCTCTATATCCCCAAGGGTAAAATGCTGCGAAATCCCGGACAAAAATATTTTTATAAAATGGTTTCAGCCGGCCCATACGACTCTTGAAATGGCAAGGGAATCCTTTTCTGTTGCAGCAGTTACCCGGACAGACAGCTATGTAGCTGGAGGCAAAAAGAACAGAAATCCTGACACAACATCATCCACATTCGGAGTCAAACCAACAAAAAGCACAAACAGAAGAGCTAAGCGGGTGGCATGGTACACCCCACACCATTTCCCTTCCTAACTACACGAAACAGGAGAAAAAAATAAAAGCTGGACTACTATTTATTTATTTATTTATTTCACTTTCGAGAAATGTTGAACGGCTGTAGTAAGCCCGTCTTGAAATTTACCTGACATATTGACGCGCGAACTTTTTCTTGCTGTTATTGTTAACTGTCATGCGGTTTGACTCAAAGTGTTTAGCTTCTAGACCTCCCTGTACTTAACTGAACTACGGAGGTGGGAAATAATAACAGCGTGCGGCAATTCGTCCGTGAGCAAAAGTGGGGATGAACAGATTACGCTTTTGCGGAAGCCAAGAAACTGCCGAACAAATCCTGGAAGGTCCTTTTTCTTTTCATGTGCAAGTCAAGGCGGACATAAAGATTATAAACATTGTAAAAGAAGAAAAAATTTCCTCCCGATTTTTCGTAATAGCTAGTAATTGCTAGGCTGGTAAAAGGTACATTCAAGAACTAAATTGGTCTGGTGAACAATAGTGTGGTTACTCCCTTCAGTTAGATGAATATAGGGAAAAAGTCTACAGATTACCGGGAAAGAGGTACAGAGAATTATCATTTGAAGACCTTTCAAATACCGACAGTGATCAAAATTAAGAAAATTACCAAATTAAAATATCATTAATTATGCATTTTTACCACGTCATTAAATAACAGTCATGAAAAGATAAAATCCGTTATATGTCATGCACAAGAGTTGATAGATCTTTAAGAAATATTTACAATTTTAATTTATTAAGTCACATTACATAAAATCTCGGTAGCGGATTAGTCATGACATCCAGTTCGATGCTTTAGATCAGTGGTGTTCAACCTTTTACACCTTGGAGAACCTTTTGAGCTTACCGTTTTCATGAAAGAACCCTTTGATCCAAGAACAGAAAAAATAGCATATCATAACTTTACCCTACTCAAATTTACAAAATTGTTATTGCATTTTTATTTTATCATAATACAAACATTCGTAATAAGATAATGAATGGATTTGTAACTTATGGCATTTTTGGTTTTCTTAAGTATGTTCTAAGAATTATAAGCAAAAGTAACAATAATTTAAATTACAACAAATCAATAAAAATAATATTTTTAATGACTTGGTTGTGATTGTTTTTTATTGCAAAGTATTTTTACGTCTCGAATAATTGTAGAAATCTGCTACCTCATATCTTCATCAGCATCCAATCAGTTTTTGGGGTTTGTTTTCGTAGCAGCTTACAAAGAGAAATATTTTTCGCATACATAGGTTGAAACAAAGGACATTAGATGCTTCACAGCTATTTTTTGGTAATTTTAAGGTATTCTTTTCTAAAGTCAATCCAAAAATGTATAATATCAACTTGACTAAATTTTAGATTCAACTGAGTGTCGGTTGATATATCAATTTGAGATATATCGTCTTAGACAAAGAACAGAGACTAATATGTGACCTAATGTGTCTCAATTAATGTATTTGATGCATATGACTTTCACAAAATTTCACCTTTTATTTTATCCATAAAATATTTATTTACATTTATTTTTACATGCAAACCACCTTTAAGAATTCAATCGTTTATAAAAATTAAAATTTTACTAAAATTTAAGCGCTTTGATTAAGCAAATTGTCATCACTTGTGGGACCCCTGTCAGAGTTCCAAGGACCCTAGGGCTCCGCGCAACCGAGATTGAAGACCTCTGCTTTAGACGCACCGAGGATTTGTATCCTGATTCCATTAATGACTGTCGAGCAAAGAGATTGACGCACGTTAAATCTATTGCGGCTCTAAGTCAGTGGTCTTCATATTTCGCTGACTCACGGAACCCCTAAAACTGTAAGGTTTTTCGGGGAGCCCCATCACATTCTTAAGAAAATATATCTTAAAATAATATTTAAAGTACATCAATATGTTAGGACGTTGCCTTACGTAACAACAATTAAAGAAAAGTATTATATTTTTATTAAAAAAATTTAACATAAAATTCATGTAATTAACTCATAAATAGTTAGGTGTTACAACGCTTGCATTATATTTAGTGACTGGGATCTACTAGCATATTTTTAACAAATTATCGAAGACTAACTATTGATGTTAGCTACAGTCAAATTTCATATTCTGCATTTAATTTTTATTTTTGTACTTTCTACATACGTTAAAAAAATTTTCACAGCAGACACAACGGTAACTCATCTTTAGATAATCGGGATCGCACAAACTCCGCCACGAACTTGAATCTATTTTTCAAATACATTGACTGAACAACCGAAATTTTTTAATTATTTTTGCACGTACGTCATTACTGGTATCTTTTTATGGACGTCGGCAGACTGCACACGAAGTTTTTGATTAATTTTCAACAATTACTAAATGTAGATTTATATCTTTTAGTTAATAAATACTAATCAACTAGTGTGAATTTTTTACGTTTATCTTTTCGAATTTGTAGTTTGACTCGCGGAACTCAGTTGGGATCATTGTTCTAAATAATCACTCTGCGTGGTCTGGGTGTAGAGAAGGGCGAGCCAGCTGAAATGCAATCTTTGTCATCTTACCGATGCTCAAAATTACGAGACAGACAAAAGCAAGTCAGATTTTTATCCTCGAGTCTCTAGGTTTTCGAACCAATAAAAACTATCCTCATTCTTATGTTTCCCTAGATATTTTTTGAATCTAGTTTAGACTCTGGCTAGACTGCTAGGATTAGAAATAACATGAAATCTAATAATAAAATCTCTTTCCAAAAGCTCATTTGATTTTCTTGATATTTCACGAATCATTTCTGATGAAAAGTTTTCAAGAATATTTGAAATATTATTAACGAAATTAAAAACTATATGTAAATGAAATTTTATTTAGCGATCTTCATGTTGTGTATTTCTGTTTGTTAAAAAAATGTCCGGTTGAAGATTATAAAACTAAAAGTTCTTGTATTCTTTTATTGATTACGGAATAAGAACTTCACAGAAAAACATTTCGCCTTTTTTTACAAAAATAATATTTTTTAGAAGGATATCCAGACGTCAAACTCACGCCAGGGATTTAATCTGTCTGAGTGCTAAATGTTTACATTGAGCGCAAACTCTAAAAATCTGTTCACAACAGTAAAAAAAATATAAAAAATTTAAAATCAAAATTAATCCAGTTTTCACTCTTTGCTTTTCTTTTGAATAAAATTTTTTTGGAAGAGAGTTCGAATTTTTGTTTTAAATTGTACGTTCATGATTACATTCTTCGATGTCCTAAGTTATTTATTACAAAATTTAATTTTGATGTTTAATGATATATGTGTATTTTTTTCCAAAAGGACTTCTATGATTACATATGATGAATACTATTTTTCTGTGTTCTTGTTGAACCCCGAACTGAAGTTAACTATATAAAAATATTAACTTATGTATTAAGTGTGATCGATTTAATTTGCTTAATTATTTTTTTAATTTTTACTGTGCTATAATTTATCAGAAAAACATGTAGTCTTATTGTATAATAATAACAGTAAAAAAATCCATACATTCGATATTATGGGTTATTTATTACACTTTTAAAATAAAAACTTCGATTATATAAATTTGAAGTGGTTCAAATTTTCTCTAAAAGGTTGGTATTGGACCGTTGCCATCAACCATCACTTGCAGAAAGAAAATATCACATTCAGTTTTTAATTAAAAAATAAAATCACTTGAAGAATATTCTCTCTCAAGATTTCTTTTGGAAAACATTTGACATTTTTCGTTATTTTTCCTTCGTGCGTAGCACTAAGTGTCACATCTATAAAACGAAAGTGACGTATTTTTATCAAGTGCAAGCATGTCAAACTCTCGGGCCACTTTCGTATCAAAACGAATGTATTTGAGCTTCAACCAGTATAACAACATGTAACAAAAATTTTACTAAGAAAATATTCTTTGCTTAGTTCTTATAGTTTCTAATAGTACATAATTATTGATAATGAAACACAAAATTTGCCTATTTCTAGACGTGTTTGATCATCGCACCATTCCTCATTCAGAAAATAGGAAAAATAAATTTATTTACGTTACCCTTATTAATTTGTGAAATTATCCTGTGTCTGATGAGTCATTGTTCAAGAAAAAAAATTTTTATTTTCGTTAAAGAATTTTATTGCTTTATATAAACGATTTCTCGTCTATTTCAGGTCCTTTCATTATGAATGTCTATATTGAAATCAGTCTGTAGTAAAACTAAACAAAAATTACTAACACACATAGGTATTTCTGAGAAAAGGGGGAAAGATGGGGATATTTTGATGCGACGTAAAAGATAAAACAGTTTGCTCAATATATAGAAATGTTATTAGCGTACCAAAAGTTATATAACGTAAAATGTCACAATGAAGTTCATTATCAACGTAATACAAATCACAAAGAGAAATACTCCTGCTATGAGGCCAAAATACGGAAAGCAAAAAATATCATTTAAACTGCATATACGCGGCCCATGTGAATATTTTTTAGAAATTAGCTCTGGCCGGAAATGGATCACCTTCATTTAATGATTTATTTTATATTTTATGTTATGTTACTTAGCATATATATTCTAAAGGTGTATAATTTAAAATTTATTATCTTTGAATGAATGAAAAAATGAAGCAAAACTTTAAAAAACGTAAAAATTTAATAATTTTAAAGATGGAAACTCAGATTGTGAGTAAATTAAATTCTGAAAGTTATTAATAAAACAAAATATTGAGTTTAATAACTAGAATCTTTTCTGAGCATGCTTTAAAACCCCTTATCAGTTTTCGATATTTCATTTAAAATAGTTTAACAAAGTCTTCTTCAGAATTAAGCTAAATTTAAAATTTGATTTACCGTTCTAGTGGATAAATTTTTTGCTGTCCCTTGAGTTATCATTAATATCAGCTGTTAAAAAATAAATGATTGTAACTTAGTGAAAAAAAAACACTTAATAACTACTTATGTATAATTAATGTTCTCTAAGTAAAAGCCATATAAATAACACTTTTTAAGCTAAACTTTTAATATATCTAGTTAATAATATTTTATTTCGATTATTCTGAAAACTGAAATGGCGTACATAATGTGTAAATTGAAATTTTACTCTGTTTTCCAGTAATTGGATAAGAAGATAATTCCTTTAGCAATAAAGAGGGAGGAAATGCAAAAGCCGCAAAATATGTATTATCCCTCCAATCTTAAATGTATCCAATTATAGAGGTTTGATCCAATAAATGTAAAAATGCAAAGTTTCTACAGGCCGGTTGATTATTCGTTCTGTATACATTAATGCATTATATTGTTCACTGAGCACTGAACATATTATTCCGGCCACTTGATGTCAATCATATTTGTTTTCAATGACAATACTTGGCAAAACTTCGTGTTTTTATTGAGCTGTAATGAGCCAACTACTTTTCTGCTTTATTTTATCAATATTACCAACTAACATTTAGGTTATTTATTGAAATAGGAATTAAACTACCACATGCTGTTTCAATCAAAAAAAAAAAAAATCGATACAACTCTTTTACTGTTTTATTTATTTAAAACTTATCGTTTATTATCCACTAAGAAAATCTTCCTTAACGTTTCGAAGGAGCTCTAAAAATTTTACTCCAGTCAACTGTGGCTTGTGAATCACCCAGCAAATTTGATTTCACTTTTAATATTGTTACTGATGGTTAATTGATATAAAATATGAACTGAAAGGCATTATTGGAATCACATTGAATATATTTTTTTCTTCTTTTTAGATGCATGGGTATGGCGATCCGGGTCCAGACCACCATGTGATGTCTCATGGCCCACCCCATCAGCTGCCTCCTTACCTGACCGATGATCATTCTCTGCACCAACCCCCCAGCAATCTCTCATCGCACATTCCCGGTACACCCTCCGAACTATCGAGCCCGACGAGCGAATGATGTACGCCGACCCCATGGCCGAAAAGGGGCCGGCCGCCACGAACGTCCGACTGATTCCGCACACAAGTCAGATATAGAAAAGGAGCTTTCATCCTCGGCAACAACAAAAATTTTCATCCATCTGTTTCACATGTCGGTGGAATGCGTGCTACGTACCCCGAAGAAAAGGCATTGTTTTGCGTCGCTGTTCCTGATGAATGTGTCTGCGAAGATACGAATAGTTCAAATGAAGATGATAAAAGGCATTACAAGGGTTATTTTATCTTGAAAAAATCTAAAAAAGTGTTTCGTTGTATTTTCTTTAAAATTTTTTGCTACAAGTATTGGAATTAACTAAGCAAATTTTAACATGAATCAGCAATATTTTTATCTTTGTGGCTCAGGTATTCAATACATTATATTGGAAAAAAATATTAATCATCAAATGTCTTATTGTTAACAGAAAGAGAAACATTTACTAAAAGTTAATCGATAAAAATTAAAATCGTCTTATTTTAGAAACGAAATTAATATACTAACGTAAAATAACATTTAAAATGTTCTTATTAAAATTAAATTAAAGATAAAATATTTTGAGTTATGATTCAAAATAATAAGAAAGAAGTAAACGAGAAAAGCATAAATGCGTTTACAGAGAAAAAAGCATTTCTCTTTAAATAGTTTAACTTGAATAAGAATTATTAGCTAATTCAGCAAATGAGAACAAAATTTTTTTTACTATAATTATATATATATATATATATATATACCAATTGAGAGCACAATTTAAGTATTAGTCATTTTTGCATATGGAAAAGAATTCTTCATTTTTTTTATTAAAATTGTAAATCAATAAAAAGTATTCAATTTTAACACGTCGATGAAATAAGTTGCTTAAACTTGATCATATTTTAAATATATTTAAAATAACATTAGATTAAACTTAATCAAAATATAATCCTTCTGTTTTACATCTATAACAAGCAAAAGTCATTATAAATGTACATTGATTTAAAAAAAAAAAACTTTTCGATGAAAGGCATTAAAACATATATTAATTTTAAATTTCGGTATTTAAATAATTTATTCGAAATAAATATTGAATTCTTTTCCCAAGTTTTACCTTAAACTAGCGTCACTTTAAGAATACAATCTATATATAAGTATTAGAGATACTAATTGTCTGGTACATTTTTTTATTAATGGAATTAATCTAAAAAAAGTTTTCGAAAATATATAATTTTTTTTGTCTCCCAGTTCCTTACTTAAAACTTTTGTAAAATTTATATTAATTATTATCACATTAAAGTCCCCAATTTGCAGCAAACATCTTTAATTTTAAATGAAAAAAAAGTATTTCTAGAAAAACGTTTTTTGAGAGGATCTGAAAAAGATAAAAACATATACCATACCAATATACGCTATCTATTAAAATAATTAACATTTAATTTTAATTTAAAAAAAACACCTGGAAATTACCGTCTATAAAAATACTAAATTATGCTGTTTGAATAACTATAACTCTGAAATATTTGAATTATTTATTTATAATCTATAGCTACCAACTATATATGAATTTGAAATGAACTTAGTTAATACAGTTCTAAGTTAATATCAGCTTTTAAAATTATCTATCAAGAGAAAAGATAAATTAAGTAGCTGATACAAATTCTGTAATGGTACTTACTTATTTTTTTACTCATGAGGTTTTAAAACAAGTACCAAACATTAAAAATTACTTTTTATCCAATTTTCTAGAATAGGTTCAGCAAATTATTATAATACGTGACGATAAATAAAACAAATGCAAAATCTTTAGTAATATAGCATTACTCCGCATACTTGGGTATATTTAATGTAAAGTAAAATACTTAATACAGAAAGATTTAATAAATTTGAAAGTAAAACTATTGGGACGCATAATCATATTTGAAAAGCTGATGAATTTTCTGTGTTTGAGTACCTTAATTAAAAAAAAAAAGAAGATATTCTAAGAATTCTTTCAGTAAGAGAAGCTGAAATTTAAGTGATTTCATCATTATTTCCGTGCCTGACAAAAAAAAAAAAATCTGAGCAAGAGCAATGTGTTTTGATTTGCGTTTTTTATTAATTCAAGCATTGGTATATTTTTTTTTCGATAAACTGTGACTGGAAAAAAAAATTCCTTTCACTCATGATATTATACCTTCATACAAACTAAACATTGGACAACAGATCTTATATGCAAAAGATAAAACTATGTAAAATACCATAATATTTTCTACTGTAAAGGACTTTAAAGTGTGCAGACGACATTGTTTTCTAATCATCTCGAACGATAATTGTGGAGAACTGTGAACTTCAGCCTAATGTACAGAACTGTTCAAACGAGCACCTGAAGTTCGATCCTCCCCAAAATATTCTAAGTCAATACCAATGCTTTCTATGAATGTTTCAGATCTCAGTTTCCCGTGCAGTTTGTCATCCACACAATGCAGTTCATTTCACTACTTAACCAGTGAGAAATTTAAGAACTCCTAGAAGTGTGTGTATGTGTGTGTAAAAATAAAGCGAGAAAAAATAACTTTATGGATATATTTCTGAGATTTTTTGTAGATTGCAGATGTGTGTGTATAAATAAATGTCTGCAAGAAACTAAATATGCAGTTTGTATAAGTTATATGAATAAATGTGTACATACTTAAAATGAATTTTGTGATCCCTTTTTTATTGATTTTATGTAAGAATTACACTTTTTGATTTTAACAAACTTATATTGTTGAATGACTCTAAAAATTTGAATTTCGCTTTCTGTAAGAAACAACGCTCTTTCATTTTCAATAAATAAATAAATTAAAAATATATATAAACATTTCTGCAATTAATGAAATAAGTAAAAAACCTATTTTATTACATACGTAACACTATAACAACTCACCTCCTCCAATATTTTACTCGAAAGACATCGTGAAGTTTTATTAAATGGTCAATAAAGTCACAATTCCAATTGAGGAGACGTCAGAAAAGTACAAACAATGTTTAGTAGCTTTTTTCACAGATTATGGAAGATCTTAATTAATTCTCAATGTGCCTGAATCTTAGTTTGGAATTAAACAATAAAGTTCCAGCTTTCCAAATCATCCATTTCGAGGGAATCACTTCTCGAATTTTGCAGATTTGTTTCTCTTTTCATCTGTTATTCGAAATCGTAACCACTTCTAATAGATTTTAATCACGGAGTATCAGCTACTGCAAATCGCTCCAAATTCTAACTTCCTAACATCTACCGACTACTCATGATGAACTATTCACCTTCACTTTCAATTCTATTTCGCGTACATATTATTATCTTTAAATCAATTCATCAAATTTCCTACTTTCAACTAATTTGCTTGAATCGTGTTTCATTTGATTAGAAAAGGACTTGAAAATCAAAATATAAAATCAAAATATAACTCAAGAAGTTAGTTAAAGGAAAGTTCTCAGATAGCATAACGTTACAATATGAGGTGTTTATATTAAATAACGAGATTGACACTGCTACAGAAGAAGTACGAAGGCGTTAAACTCCAGCAATCGACAGCTGTTGAGCATGATGCGCTCTCTTTCGAATGCAGTGCCTCTTGCTTCAGTGAACAAATCCATATAGACGTAGCCTTGGTTCGTATTAGAGTTTCTTATTTGCTTCACCGGAAAAATAATAAGTGTAACAATTGAGCAAATAATTGTTGTGAAATTTCACAAGTGTGGGAAACTTAAGAAAAACGCTACTAAACCTTATAATTTATTAAAAGAAATGCATGGCAATAAATGTTTATAGCATGCACAAGTTTTTGAGTGGTTTAAGCGTTGTCAAGATGACCGAGAAGATGTTGAAGATGATTTATTGCCGGGTCGCCCTTCCATGTCGGAAACGGATGACAATATCGAAAAATTCGGTAATCTGGTTCGACTTGACCACCAGTTGAGTATTCTTGCGATTGCTGAGACTGTAGAAATTGACAAAGTATCCGTACGGCTAATTTTACATACAATTTTCACATGCAAAAATGGTACCTAAAATTTTCACGTTTGAACATCAGCTCGCAAAAATGTTTGCACTGACACTTTGAATGCCATCGAAAATGACCCAAATTTATTGGAAATGATAATAACGTGTGACGAATAAGGTTTTTTTACTTATGATCTTGTCCAGTCCAAGCGCTGGAAGAGCCTATCTTCAACGAGAGCCAAAAAAGGCTCGAATGAGCAAATCAAAATTCAAAGTAACGATGATTTTTTTTTCGATATGCTTGGGATTGTGCATCTTCACCGGGTTTCTGATGACCAAATTATTAATCAACATTACTACCTTCTCGTTCTTGCTGAACTCAAGGGAAAGAATAAGGAAAAAACGGCCCGAATTGTAGAAGGACAAGTCATTCCGCATTGTCTGTCAAGATGTATCTATCCAGGTACAGCATCCCAATGTTAGACCCTCCACCTTATTCGCCGAATATTGCGTCAGCGACTTCTATCTGTTTCCTAAGATGAAATACGTATTAAAAGGAGCAAGATTTAAGTCCGTTTAAGCTGTGAAAGAGAAAGCGGCACGCGCCCTTAAAGAGCTGACAGAAGACTTCCAGCACTGTTTCGAAATATGGAAAATTCGCATGGAGAGTTGTAGGGATAGAGAATTGGTGTATATTTTACTTGTGTGATAATAAGTAAATATGTATGATATCAAAAGAAATTGTTTTACGGCATCAGTCTTGATATTTAATAGCAATATCTTATATTTAACATTATTTATTTATATACATAAAATTGATGTATTTACGTACCCAAAGGTATATTAACATTAGGGTTAAACTATATATGTAATTCAAACGAAATAATTCAATTTTAAATTTCAAACAAATTACATCATTTATGTTTAGAGCTCAATTCTTATATGAGAGATTATAAGTGAAAAAAATATTTATATTAAATACGCTAAGGGAACCATTAGGTCATTAAAAGTTATGGAATTACATTACCTTTATGTATTTAAACAGTCTGATATTAATAATAAAAAAAAATGTATCTTAAAAGCATTTTTAAAAAACTTGATCAATACTTATGATGACTCTGATATGCATTAAGTCTAACTAGAATGTTCTGCTTCGTTTGTGAAGAGAAAGAAAATGATACATTTCTCAAAACGTTTATAATATTTACTGTACATTTTTGAAAAAGGCATTGCCTTTAGAGGCAGAGAACTCAAATAGTACTTGATTGACATCTTCTTCAATTTTGTCTATTTTCTCATCAAAAATGTTAGGGGGAGAAAAACAGGTGATAGTCGGAGGATACTAGGTCTAGGGGTATGATGGATGCGCAGAATTTCCTAGACTAACTCTACGATTTGGTGACGAATCGCCAAAGAATCTCATGGTCTGAAATTATTAACATGCAATATGATGCGCATCTTATTGAACATCGATGGCCTCATTTATTTAAGAGTTTCGTCTAAATTACCCAATTACTAACTGTATCGCTTCGAATTGAGCTTTTCAAAAGTTCTCCAAAAACTCGTAATGTATTAATCCTGATCCCTTCTATACACAGCATTCTCTTATTTAGGTTAAAGCTGCTCGACTTAGAGGTGGAGGGTGCAGTTTTTCTATTTTTCTCACAAATTTTTGAAAGTAATTCACTTTTCATCATCAGTTATCATCTAATCCAAAAAGGGGTCATTTATGTTCTAAGCAAACAGAAATGTATATATGACGGCTCGATTAAGTAAATATTTCTCAATTAACAAATCAGGCATCTATGTGAAATATTTATAGTCTTACCCTAGTAACGACGAAAATTATATTTAGCAGTAAATATTATTAAATGTATGAAAATGTACCTTTTTCTTTCCCATCACAAACGGACAGAACTTATCGGTTGACTTAATATTTCTCCCATTTTCCTCTTGTACTTATTATACATAAAAATTACTCATATTTATTGAATACATTGTTTTATTAAATAAAGATTACTAGTGTCGAAATAATTTCTAGTATTTGCATCCCTCAAATTATAATCTCATAATTGAAATTTTAAGAAAGCGAAATTACTTTAAAAGCTAAATTTCTTAAGTAATTCTTAGTAGAAATTTCCTTTTCATTCCATTTTTTTACAAAAAGGAAGATAAATTTTTAAAAGAAAATTTTAAAGTTATGTTAAAAATGAATTTTAATTCTTTGAAAAATTTTACGAAACTCGATATTAGAGTTGCCATGTTTTTTAAGGAAATAAAAGGGGGAGAGGATTGCACAATTAATACATTTTGAACAGTCTGAGTTTTTTCACTTTAAGTACGCAAATAAAATCATTTTCAAAATTTAAGAAATAAAAAAGTCGATCAAAGAATATCAACTTAAATAATTGATTCTCATCTAAAAAAATGAAATAAAGAAGAAATCGTGTTACAATGTTTCTATCAAATAGCGGAACAGTGAGCACAGCTGTTTTTTTCCGCTGAGAATACTCGACATATGGTCAGTTTTGTAAACGTGAAAACAAACCAAACGTTCAAAATATAAAATAATCACAATACTGAAAAAAAATATAACAAATGTAAAAACAAACATCAAAAATTGGAAAACACGGACAGGTGTGGTCATGGAGGAAGGCAGGGGAGGGTCGTAGTCATGGCAGCCTAGTTACAACATACGGTTATGAGTTCGATCGTCCCTATCACTCCAGGGACTGTCGATATCCAAAATAGAACCAACACTCAAAACATGGTACGCAATAGAATTCTGTATTTTAGACGTTGGATGGAAATGTTTCTAAGGGATTTTCATTTGGTATTATTCTAGATTAAATGATTGAATATGACACTTTCTGAAGTCAATTTTGAGGCAATGACTCATCAGTCTTTGTGAGGAAACACACAGCTTCAATCGAAGTTGGGTCGTTTCTGGTTAACCCTGCAATGAATGAAAAAGACAATTTATGCCTTATGCCAACCACTGGTGACCTTGGCAATTGGAATATAATAATGTTCGATTTTTTTTTTCATCTGATCTCTTGGGGCGTTGGCACTGCTTGGATCTTTTCCCACGTTCAGTGATTCTCCAGGTGTTGGAGTCGCACAGAAAGGGAACATATGGAACAGTTTTGCACAAATTCCTGCGTATAATAGAAGGGATTCCTTCATGAAATACAGTCTAAATATTGACTCTGTAACTGTATTTAGCGGATAAGCAGTCAGAAAAACATATATGTTGTTAGAATAAGTTTAAATTATGATATTCGATTTTGATTTTAGTGCCATTTTTTTTTTTTTTGTTTTTAACCTCTTAATTTACCGCGTTACTCGGAGAGCTTTCTGTTTACGTACTGGCTATCCATGCCCTTTGAATCATTAACTATTATATATATATATATATATATATATATATATTCAACACTTTCCCTATCCCTTTAAAGGGGTATCATGACACTAAAATTTTAAAAAAATTGATTTTTTTGAAGAAAAGAAAAAATGTATTAAAGTAACAGATCTTCCTGAATAATTAAAAACAAACCTCATGAAAACTTTCTATTTATTTCTCGAGATAAGAATAAAAATTTACAAGTTAATCATTGATAAACTTTTCAGTACAGAAAATTTTAAAGCTCATTTTTTCAAAATGTAAATTGTCATCATTTCGGGAGAGATGTCTTAAACCTATTTAATATAACCTTGCGAAAATTACACTGTTATATTGTCATATTATTTAACATAATTTGAAGTAAAGCTGCTGTGTGTTTGTACATATTTTGATGCTATAGGAATAGGTATGTATTAAAAGTTAAAAATTTCAGTTCAGTTTTCAATTAACCTTAAAAACTACATTAAAGGAAACATAATTTTAGTTCCATTATATTTATAAATATTTATATACATTATGAAACAAAAATTATAATTCCATCATCAAATCTCGTCACACTAAACTGATGCATGGGTTCACAGCGTTGCTTCCGGAGCACTATCCCACCTGGTCATCCAAAAGGGTTTTGATCTTCTATTGCCTTAGGGGGGCCATGTGGATCTTGTCTTTCTCTCTTTTTCTTTCCATTAGAGGCCCATGTCTGTGCAATTCGTACATTTTCTTTTTATGGTGTTCTAAATATATATCCAATCCATGTCTAATGTTGTTTTTTAATTTGGGCAAAAATAGGTTTGAGCAGGTATGACAGATATTTCGTTATACGGCAGCGACTCTCTTCTACAGCAATGCCAGAAGTTTAAATGCCGTACTTAACAAGCCGAATGAGACGTCTTTTCAGCCTGGTTGGTAGGAGCGCATCATTCGGACCCACTAGTCCAGGGTTCGTAACGACGCTGCCACATGAAGGTTAATTCACTCTCTCCCCCTTCACGGGACGCAAGGTAGAATAACAACCCCCGATGTTTCGAAGAAAATGACCAGCTGCAAAAATACAATTAAAAATATGAAATGTTATCTAACCAATACATTTTAAGTATCTTTTTGAGGCACATAGTTTGGAAGGTATTTAATTTCTGTTCTGATGTGAGTTTTTATGTCTAAAAATTATATAATCTGGAGCATTTACTCAGTGAAGCATTGAAAATTATATACTCTGTATCGTGCGCGCAGATCAATAAATTAGTAAGTAATGTGAAAACAAAGCTTTATCATTAAACAATATTTTATAAGCTATTTAAAATTTTTATAATGATTTTAAATTAATTGGTGAAAGAGTACAAATTATAAATTCTCAGATAAAAAAAAAAAAAGAATCCTATAGTCTCATATCAATTTGAAAAGGATATGAGGTATCGAAGGAATGGAAAAAGAGCTCGATTTCTATTGTTTAAAGATAGTATGACCCTATAAGATATGCCATACTCATGTAAGTCATTAAATAAGTTTGATGAAAAAAATACCATTTTTATGAATTTTGTAATAATATTTTTCAAAGTTTAACAAAGAAAATGCTATTTAGGATCAACGTGTACGCAAAAAATTTGATGTGTTAAATGATTAATATCTTATGAGGTATTAACAAAACTGAAAACGAATGTTCTTGAAAGAAATCCGTTTTCTATACCTTTGAAGCAATTTAAACGTCAAATGATTTTTTTGAAAAATTCTCTATATTCTTTTAACATAAAAATTCAGTGTAGTTAAAGCTTAAATCTAAGTCAATTATAGTGAATCACATTACAAGACAAATTTCACGAAAAAAATGTTTCGATTTCCTTAAATATGAAGATAAATTTCTTGTGCTATATAATATAACATAATAATAGGGGATCTGTACAAAGCACTTTAATTCATTTAAATGTGTATCAAAATTCGAGAAAAGTTCTTAATTTAAGAAATGTAGAAACCCTCTACGTTTCTTCAGGTTTTGCAGATGTACACTTAAACAATAGAATCTGATTTATCAAATGTTTTACAGCTACAAAGTGATATGAAAATATGAGTATAATACTTTATTGAACTATGCTTGATAAAGATTCTTGTAAGGACGGGGAAAAAATCACTCTTGGGGGAGATTTTTTTTTATAACTATATATATAGTATAGCTGATTTTGTTGATTGAGTAATGTTGTTTGGCTGCGGTAGCCTAGTGGTCATGGTCGCGGACTGGCGGTCGGTGGTATTCACCGAGTCCTGGTTCGAGTCCTGTTGCCTCCAAAGTCCCACCTCCAAAGATCCACGTTAAATCTGTTGAAAGTGTGAAGCCCTCCCAATGGTATGGTATGGAAGTTTGGAGGGAAAGGTACCAGCTCAGTTGACGTTTTCGCCATCTGAATGAGGTTCAGAATGACGAAGTCCATCACCAATATCTTTGCGTTGCATCTCAATGTGACGTAAATAAACAATCACATTACAAATGATGTTATTGTTTTAGCTAAATAAATAAATTTTTTTACTAACTATTAACTTTTCGTTTTTTTCTCTCCATTGATCAGAAATATTTTTTGAGTAGATTTAAATTCATAAGCTTAAGGCATATATTTTTAAAGAAATTAGTACATTGAAATAGAAATAATGCTTTTTTCCGATTTTTTCAGCATTTGTGTAATTTCGGCGTGTTAGTTTTTTCTCCCCTATAAAAAATCTAAGTAACTCGTGATTTATGATGAAAGGGATAAGCTTCTTTATGTAATGAAATGTTTTTGAACAATATCAGGAAGGATAAAATCCCTCCAGAAACCACTTCAATATAAACAAATAGTTAAATTTTAATTTAGAAAATAGTGTCCTTCGTATAAATTTTTAAGCTTTTAAGCGAATTTCGATTAATTGCTTAGAATATTTTATTTTCAATACTTACATGGTACTGATCCTTGGAAAGTTTAATTATTTTAAAATTTAACATTTACTATGATTTTTTTTAGTTCTAAATATAATTGTAAAATATTTATAAATTGTATAAATATTTGAAAATTGATGAAATATTTATAAATTGTGTAAATGAATATAAATTGTATTTATATTCACTTACACAATGAAATCCTGGAAAACTCATTGACTGTTCTTAACGATTGTATATTTTACTTTTCCTATATTATATAATTTAATTGTTATTAGATTATTTTATGGTATTTGAAATATTTAGATGAGTACAGTTACAAAATGTTCTACGTTTAAATTTATTTGTTAATCGTAGTTTTAATATAAGAGAAATGACAAATATATATATATATATATCAGCAAATTTTAAGCAAAATGCTTTAGAAGTAAAAACCTTTATGATTATTATTATTTTTGAAAAGAAAAAGAGACTTTGCATTTTAGAATTTTTTTGATGAATTGCTTATGTTAGAAAACATACCGCAAATGATACGAAGCTGTTTATATTTTATCAAATTAAATACCAATGCTTTTGAAAAAAAAATTTTTTTTCTTATTTAAGGATTCTCTACCAAGAAAATAATTTTTACTTTAATGTGTTTTGCATTGTAATTTTAAGAACTGTTTCGGATTGCTCAACAGAAGTAAAATGCTAACTTCTGAGTCACTGACGCACTAGTAAAAAATAGCCACGATCTTGATTACAAACTGAATCTAATCTTTTTCCTAAAATCTTGACTCGAATGGAATTGACACGTTACTAAATGATTATCGTAAGTTAATTCGTTTTCATAACTTGCTTTCATTTGTTGCTTTACTTCCTAAATATTTAGAGATTATCATTTTTAAGACAGAAGCTTAAAACGAAAATCTATCAGTTATTTATCTCGTGCCGTTAGGCAAGCATTCCAAAACAAAATAATCTATAAACGATGACATAGTTTAGTAGGATCCTGTTTCACGAAAGTTCGTGTGACGCGACGAAAAATTTGCGTTTACATAGCATTTCGAAAATACGCCTACCATTGAAGATATAAAGGTTTTGCTTCTTAAACAAAATACTTGTACATCAGTTTTATAACTTGATGTATAATGTTCAATTGATTCATAATTATAACTGAAAGAAATATCGACATTCATATTTTATTTAAGGAGTACAGACATGTCATAAAGAATATGCTCCTGGGGGTATGGCATAATTATACTAACAGCAAAGAAAACTAAGGAGTTTATGAAAAATAACATGCAGATATTCATTAATAGCCAATTACATATCCATTTTTATTAATTAATTGAAAATTGCAATTATTCAGGATTTGCATAAGATTGTTTATAATAGTTTAACTATCAATATTTCACCAAGCATGCATAATTTCATTTTTAAGCTCATCTGTAGATTAAAATTGTCTGTTATGTTCATAAGTATGTAGCACAATTTTTCCCTAAAGGTTTTCTACTTGGTTAGCATCAGGTGATCAAAACGACCAATCCAATACTATTTTCTTTCAGGATATCTGTTGGCGCGTAATGGTACTGGTATGTACGTGTATGCCGGTATTGTCTATTTGAAAAATGTTTCACACCACTAAATGATCTCGTAAATGGCAACGAATTTGTATCAAGTATATTAATTCCATCATCGGTGGAGTTTTAAAAACTGGTTAACGCTCATAAAGGGCGCTGACTATTACATGGGCTGTTGGCGAATTATTTTGGCGAGTGAATTCCAAGATAAGCAACAAAAATACCTCTATAGAATTTCAGTTGGATACCCAAAGGAGAAACTTGATAATGATAGAAACTGTGGGGTTTCACAGTTATAAATTTGGAATATGAACACAATTTATAGAAAAAATAAGTTCCAGACAAACATTTGAATTCAATTTAAGAAAAATATTTTATTAATTATTACTCCAATGGTGCTAATGCTTACATTTTTTGAGATGCCAAATTCACTTTGAAAAATAATAATAAATCCCATTAAATAAAAATAAAATAAAAAAAAACCCTCTTTCGTTTGAGCAAAAAATTTATTTAAGTGAATCATAATGCTTAGATTCAAATTTCACTGTTTATATTTCGCAAAATAGTGTTTTGCATTTTTTTTCTTCAAAAAATAAATTAAGAAAGCTTTAATTACTGAACTTAGGAGATGCTCAACATTGATTTAATTCAGATTTTCTCGTTTCTCCTTTCACTTTACAGAAATTAAAACATATTTTTATAATTATCTTTTCATTAACACAAATTCGGTAAAAAGTAATCATTAATCACATAACTGACGTAATCGCTAATCACATAACTGACGTAAAAATTTATCAATATAACTAAATTTTTATAAGCATATTCAAAACATTTCCAAATCGGAGAATTTATTAATTGTTAGTTAATAAGCCTTTGTGTTGCATAAATCTTCTTCTATTGTCCACCATTTGTTATAATTTGCATGTTGCTATAGTTTCATTTGAGATAAAATCTGTAAAGATTCGCCATATAAGCCTTCGTATCAAAAAGTATACTTTTAGAGGAAAAATATCTGTCACACACAGCAGAAATACGTTCTTAATTAACAAAAAATAATTTTTAAAAATTGATTTATAACGACATAAAACTGTATTCTGGTTATTCAATCCTGTAGAGAAAAGCACATACTTGTAATCTATTCAATTCTGTTTGAACCAGTCAATTTTTTCAGTAAAAAATGTGTTACAATATTGCGTCTTCTGTACTTTAAAACAGAAAATTAAATAATAATATATATATATATATATATATAGGCAAAAAATAGCGGATTTTGTATTTTTTTTAAAAAAATTCTAAGAAATTTATCTTATAAATGATTATTTCTTTTACATCCAAAATAATTTATATTAACATTGGAGCATTTCTTCTATCTTAAAATGAGCTTGAAGTTTGGAAGCTATTCTTTAACGTTAGTTGAAGAGAACCTTAATGAGTTCATTATAACTCATTTTTGAAACGGTGAAAGCGATTGGAAGACGGTCCAAGTCATAACACTCCCACCTCCGAAATTTCGTTTGGAAAAATACTTTCCTTCTTTTCGTTAATCTCTCCAGTAGTACTTAAATCCTTCTGGATGAACCAGATTGGATTTTTTTTCGTCACTGAATATGATTTGTAAAAAAAAAAAATAAAAATATGTTTACATTTCGTTACAATAAAAAAAAAATTATGTATTACAAAAGGAACCATGCTCCTGTATCTATATTCATATTTCTTTTGGTGAACTTCAATCTACAATTTTTGTTCTTTATAGTTAATTTTGGAATACACATTATTTTCGCTGATTCGAGAATAGGATAGAAATCTAGAGCCCGAATCATTGTTTCTTTACCCACGTTTTATTGTCATTGTTGACTTATTTCATAGACAGACTTTGAAGAATATGATGCAATCCTTGAAATATGCCTTTCGCCTCGTTGATTAGGTGTTTTACTTACGTGTTTTTAAGCCACGAGATCGCCTTTTTGAAACAAAATCTCAATGTAATTACATCTGTTTAGCTGTTTTGTTTTGTATCTGTAGTTTTTCTAAGAGTGAAACATAAAGCTTCAATTTTACCTTTTTCACTATCAGTCAATTGCTTCCCGCTCGGCGTCGTTGAAACTGCCATAAACAAGTCTTCCTAAGCTGCAATCAATATCTAAATGCCAGACGTAGGTATACTTATGCAGAGCTAGCCCCCCCCCCCCCCCAAAAAAAAATAGTAAGTTCTATGCAAAGTTTTGCAAAGAACAGATTTAGCCACCCAAGGTGCACTTTTTTAAATAATTATTATTAAATTACTCAATTAAATATAAAAAATAAAGTAAATAATGAAATATCGAGAAATGGACAATAGTAAACTTTTCCAATATTAAAATTAATACAAACGATAAATTACGTAATTAAATTGAATATATTTAAGTTAAATGTAATAAGTTAAATGTAAATGCTAAATGAAAACTGATCAGGTACACTAAAATTAATCCAACTAAAACATGAGCCCCTTGGGTAGCTAAGAAAATCGTTCTTAGTTACGATTCTTAGTTATTAAGTCCATGCGTGTGTGGCACTTTTTTTTTTTTTTCGTTTATGATTGCTTTCCCTTGAATACTAAAGGAATACTGTGTTAAACTTCTTTAGATTCTACCAACTTCACCTCAAACTATAAAAGTAGATATATTTATGGCAAACTCTACAATACCTATGTAATTCAATGAATAGTTCTGTATTTTATGTAAGGGAAATTCAACCTTTACAAAACTTTACTCTTAAATTTAATGCACATTTGTTCGAAACAGGATATTTCCATACACCCCTCGCCACTTTTTTCTAGAAAAATTGAAATTTTAATAAATGATAGGATCCTTCCCTCTCAACAACAATAAAATAGTTTATTTTCAGCCACGTTTAAATAATGCTCCTTTTTTTGAAAAAAAATTAAAAGCAATGAAAGTCAAATTTTAATGTTTAGGTATTTGTATACTTATGTATCTATTAGTACAAAAAGAAAATCATATTAATAAATCATTAATAATCAATAGCTGTTTATACATACGTAAGAGTCGTGTACTTACCTTTAGGTGCATCCTGAATGAAACCTACCGAAATAATAATTTTTAAAATTTGCAGGGTACTTATAAACGAAAATACTTTTTTATTTCAAAAATTAAACTTGATAAAAATTTAAAAATTTTAAACTTTATAATTCAAATTTCTCTCAATAATGATACAAATAGTGTGCAATATTTAAAATCTGTGAGAGTTAATTAGAAAAAAAATTATACTCACTGTGTAGGAAACAATCTCAGTTCGAAATGTACGGAATATCAGCTCTAAGGATATAGTAGGTTTTGAAGAGAGTGTTCTAGAATCCTGAAAAGCCATATTTTGAAAAAGATGCAAGTATACAGATCTGTTTTTATATAATGTGAAGCATATGCTTATAGTTTTACAATTCAATTTTCGATCATTTTGTTTGTCGAATTCTGATAAATAATACATCTTTGGAATCAGCGAAACACATTGTATTTTTTAACAGAAAATAGTTAAATAACTAACAAAAATACTAATAAAGAAAATAAAAAAATGAATAAATAATAGTTAATAAGTAAATAAAATTATATATATATATATATATATATATATATATATATATATATATATATATATATACTATATATATCAAATCAACATTTGAGGCATTTTAGTTGTCTCAGTTACCTAGATTTTGTCAAAATCTCCGATAATTCGTGTTTTGCATAACGCGATTTCGTAAGACGTAAACGTGTCCTCTATACTAATACTGGAGTTAACTGCATTTGGAAAAAAATAGAATACTGCGTAAAAAAATACTTTACGCACCTGCTTTTACGCTGCGCTTGCCTTTGGCAAAGCACGTACGCCAAGCAAGCTACTTCCGCTTTAAAACAAAACAAAATTTACGCAAAAGGCGAAATACGTACCGCGCAAATACAGCTGCGCTGGCAGAGCCGCGCACAAACACCTGGCTTTTTTGCCGCGCGCTGCAGCCGCGCCGCAGCGGCGCGCTGGCAAACGCAGCGCAGCCGCATAGCGCTGCAGCGTACTAAAAATATGAAAAATAAACTATGAAAATACATTTTATGAAATTTTTTTACTTCTTAACTAAATCTCGTTGATTTTTTATGTTGCTTATATTGCTCTATTAAAAGTAATTAGTTTAATGAAATTAAGATTTCCCTAAAAGGAAAATGTGCACTATAATTAAAATTTAACGTGGTGTATTAGTGCCAGAATTTATATAAATATTTTAAGTATCACTTATAAATAATGATATAAGTTCTATAAATACTATAACAATTCTGAACAATGAATTTTAATTATAACGACTTAAAAAAAAACTAAAGAGTATGATTAAATAAATTGATGCATGTTAATTCAAACAAACCAAAAGAAACAATTCAAATATATCGAGATTTGTGAAAAATTTCAATAGGTTTTCGTTTATTGCATTTTCCTTTAGAATCCTGGTATTAAGCGATATAAAATGCAAATATAAGCCTGATTATTAAAAACTAATGTAGCACTTAAAACAACGCAAGAACTATTAGTGATGGACCATTGCAATTTCGATATCGTCACTGAGCTGACTCCCTTGATTCTCCAATTTTCCCACCATGCCAGGTGAGGACTTGGATTTCACATTCCTCAGGCCCGCTACCTGCATAACGTTACTCCAGCATTATATAAACTATTGCATTGTGTTTAAATGATATTTTTTATAAAAAATCACTTACTGAAATAAGGAAATTATTGCCGGACATTCAGTTAAAGAGCTTGGAACATTAAAAGCTTTACTAAGAATACTCAATTCAGGAGGAAGAGGGGGTGGAAGTCAATTTACTTTTACAGGAATTAGTAGTGTTAATATACTGATGATGAATATTCAAAATATCCCTCTTTTTTTGACAAGAATTATTTGTGAGATATTTACTAAAGTTTGTTTTTTACTTGGAGGTTTTAAACAATTCAAACGTGCAGTTATCTAATTATCTAAGTTGAAATTTTATTTTATTTCTGTACTCTCGTATGTGCGCAAAAAAATTAGATTAAAGAGACTACCTGCTTAAATTTTCCTTGGTTACGATGCCCTTAAGAAACGTGCATTTTACTATAAATATATTGGTTGAATTCTCAGTTTATTCATCTTTCGAAATTCAGTTTCTCTTTTATTTACAATATTCAGCATACATTAAAACTAGACATTTCTGACAAAGACGTTTTTAAACCACAAACATTCCAAATTACTAGATCATTTTGGAAAAATATTTACATTAAATCTAATACATTTATTCTTCCATCCTATGAGATTAAGAGAGAGATTAAAGAAAGAGAGAGAGAGGATTAGAGAGAGAGATTAAAGAAAGAGAGGGGGGGGATTAAGAGAGAGAGAGAGATTAAGAGAGAGAGATTAAAGAAAGAGAGAGAGATTAAGAGAGAGAGATTAGATATAAAGGTTTTTAAAAGGATTAAATTAGTTATAATTGTTCGAAGAATTATAATAATTATTTTTCAGAAATGCTAAAAAAAGATGTTTTTCCTTTTTTAAAACATTTTTTCTTTGTTTAAAATATTGCTTTTAAGCACCATTTATAGATTCAACGATACAAATGAAATGCTTTATTTTGAAATTATATTCATCAAATTAATGGTTTTACTTAAATTTAATTTTTGTTAAAATATTCGTACTTTTCAACATTAAATAATTTTTATACTCAGTATTTCCCTAATTTCATTAATACGATATAAAATTCGTACTAATGCCTCCTTCAGACCAAAACACGCACTATAATTTTAACTCGATTTTTTGCATGTGAAAGGTGTGCCTCCAAGGTTGAAAAATGCGGCGTTTAAGGCACCCTGAAGAATATTTGTTTAATTTAAATAATTCAGCAAATACAGAATCCGAGGTCACTAATGATACCTCGTACTGAATTCATTGAGATCTTACAGTTCGAAGGTTGCAGTTCGATTGTTGATTAACGTCACACCAAACAACACGATGGTTGTTGGTGACGAACCTCTACTTTTGAACCATGGTCGAGTAACGAAACAACGCACCTGCCTTGCCACCTTCACCATAAACTTCAGCACTACATTGAATGGGAGGATTTGACTGATTTAAGTGCATCAGCCCGCCGTAAGACAGAGTCTTTTGTCAACATTCAGAGCGACAATTTTTGCAAAACAACACCGGTAACAGGTTCAATCTGTTCGATATGTCTATGTTTAAATGTAATCATTTGTTAAAACTAGCAGAGAATTTGCCGTGAACCACATTCGAATCGCCCTTGTAGTTTACAGATTGTTGCATCGGTTGTATCATATCAAAACTTCATTGTATTAGCCTCTTTGACGCATTCTTCAAACCAACCAACGAATAATGTATTGTTGTTAAACTCAAGAAGTATGATTGCTGCCTTAAACAATACGAGAAAACTATAGTGCTAGCTCTTTGACTAAAGATTATAATGATAATCTGTATAATGAATATCCAATTTTATAGAAGAATTGACATACTTTTCTAAGAATATTGCAATCTCAACTAATTATTATCATTGGACAGCCTAGTTCATATATATTTCGTAACCTTGCTTATTTCAGGATTTACTTCAGTTTGATGTGAATACGACGTTATAGAAGCTAAGTATTTTTCAAAAGGAATTCCTTTTTTTGTATATACAAAAGAAATAAAGAACACTTTTTCGTGAACAAACGAGTATTTCCAGTATTCCCAATTAACAATAATTCTAGGATGGCTTTATTGATTCATCCATTACAACAATGATTTTCTTAGGAACTAGCACTATGCATCAGATAATAACTGAGTATTCATTTTCAAACACATCTTTTTTTTTCCCTCATCTTTTCTTTATTGCAATTACAGAGACAGTGTTTGCTTCACTTGAAGTTGAATAAACTTATTTCATATTATAAGAACGACGCTACCAGTCACTTTAATAATACGTTGTAAAATCCTAACAATATTGCCTACTTCTCACCTGACCTATCCTTTCTGTAGTACAGCCCACCCCTACATTGTAAAAGTTCGCCTTCACTCATTGTGACTTGACCTACATCTTTGCAGAGTCGTTCTGATTATACCCTCCTCCATTCACTATGGCACGACAAAAGCAAAAGTACACACTGCAAAAGCACAAGTAGCCATTGTAGAGCTACAAAAGCCGCCTTAGAACTTGAACAGCACCGCCGCTGACTTTGCTGGCGCGCCTTTGTACCACCGACATTTAAGCAAAACCGTGCTTATGGCCGTGGCAAATTGCGAAACGCGTCAGCGCCAAAGCATTTTTTTGCCTCCTTTTTTTTTTTTCTTGGCCCATTAGCAAAATTTGCACATAAAGTAGCATAGCTGCATGGTAAACCACGCTTCCATTGCTAGTACAGTACTTTACCATGCCCTTAGCTGACACCTTTGCCAGCGGCCGCGCCATTTTAGCATACTTTATGCAAATGGCTATGCTGCAGGCTGTACATCTCAACATTACAACCGTAAATGGGCTTATAACATTACATATTAAAGAGAATGATAATATGTTTTGATCAGATGGTAGTTAAAACTGATTCCACGTAGTAACATTAAGGAACAGAGTCTAAATTCAAACTATTTTTTTTTTAGGCAGAAAAATTCTTCCACATTAATATTATATTCGAACTTCACTGATGTGGTGGCAGTATATTTTAATATATGTTACCTATTTATGCTAATAAATCTATTTTTTATCAAATTGTGTTCCATTTTCGCTTGCTATTCTGCAATGTTAAATGAGATTATCACATTACACATTTAAGAGAAAATTCCCTTACATATATAAAGAGAATGATAGCATGTCGGAAATTTGAAGTCAGATGAAAGTAAAAGACTACCCCCCACACACACACGTAAAGTTGAAGAATAGGGTCTAAACATGGCATATCTTTACTGACAAAAAAAAATCTCGAACATTAATTCAGTGGTATTCTGATAGGAGGAAAAATTAATTTACAATTCCTTTCTTCACTCTGGATAATCCCTTTTTTGTATGTATTTTATTTCTATATTGCCTAACTTTAAATGGTTTTATCATATATATCGAAATAGGAAAAACTGCGTATTTATACTTAATGTTTCTAAGCTTTCAAGTAGCAGTATAATAAATATATATGTGTAAAAACGTCAAAAATTTAAATAAATTGAACCGTTTTTTTTGGCCTTAGAAAATGTTGGTTAAGCTATTCGACACTAGGCTTGAGAAAGTCTCAATCTTAAGTCCATGCCTAGGAAGAAAGGAAAAGAAAATAGAAAAGAAAGGAAGAGATAGCTCTTAGAATTGGTAGTTTTTTTCAAAACCTTGATATATTTGTGATATATTTTGAGTCATTATGGTTCAATTCACAGTAACCAATAAAACAATGCACAGCTTAAAATTATTTTTTTTGAATTAGTTTCCGACTTCAAGTGATGTCATTATGATATGAATTATCAAAAATGGACATCAAATTAAGCTTCTATAGATATATAATTTTTATACCCGAAGAATCTAGTATCAGCGTGAGTATAATGGCT